>JAVIWB010000324.1:0-153018 GCA_031893035.1 Dermolepida albohirtum | reverse complement strand
AAAAACGAAGAGTTGTAAAAAACAAAGTTAATGAAAAACACAGACTCAGTCAACCGCTACTTGTTTTAGACCGTGAATGTGTACTTCTTTGAAAAGCAATTACTTTTCAGGAAAAATCTTTTGTGCACAGCATCATTGACCTTGTCATTTTCAGTTACTCTCGGCATTTTTGTTGACTTTCTCTACTTTCAAAGGGACTAACAAAATTTAAAACGAACACTTCTCTAGATATTTCACATTATTCACTGTTGTTGATGTTTATTATGTCTTTTAGACAAATATAACGTTATATTTGAAGTACCCTTAGAAAGAAAGGATTTTAACGCACGCATCTAAAGAGACGTGCTTACTGCAGGAAATACATTGTACATTTGCAAGTAAAGTATTCTAACACAACCGTTTTTCCGAATAGCAACTGAATTTTCAGATAAAACTCAAAAATTTCATTTTCAGAGGCCTTCTTTACAAGGTAATGTGTTAAGATTAATACATGCTATTGATTTCACATTATAAATTTATGAATTAATCTGGAAACTAATATATAAAAGATATAATAATAAAAATTCTAAATTATTCAAGGGCACCCTTTGTATATCCTGAAGGTGTGAATATAGCGCAATGAAATATCGTATACGCGTAGTACTAAACTAGTACGACTTATACTCTGTAGGTGAGAGATTAAACTTAGCTATGGAGGGTACGCATTCATAGCAGGAAAACTCCTTCGAACCACCAGTAACGCAGACACACAACGAGGCATCGTGTCTACCAGCAGCTGTATGAATCGTGGTTCAACATTAGCCGGGAGAACTCGTACTGCTGAAGTCTCCGACTTCTCGTGTTCCAAAAACATTCAATCAGATTGTGATCTGGAGAACGAACTGGCCAGGAATGCACTTTTATAATGTGATTTCGCATAAAAGTTTGTACTACACGAGCCACGTGTGGTTATGCGTCGTGATTAATGCGAAACTGATATGTACGCCGCCGAATATAGGTGAGAGTACTGGACGCAGCGCACCATCTACGTAAGGGTAACCCGTTATTTCTTGTTCTACACGAACTAGCACTTCACATTATTACCTACTGCCAGTGAACATGGAGCTGTTGAATACACGCATCGATTAAATGCTCATCAAGTCTTCGACAAATCAAGATTTGCGTATCCACTCTAACTGAGTGAGTCTGAATAAGCAAGATACGCGTCCATTTGACACTCGACCGTTATCTAGCATTGCGCAATTCCCTCCTTATTCCCTAAATACTGTCATCCAGTTCGTTACAGTAGTACTTGCATCTTCCTTTCTCATGGTCCACGCTTGCGGTAGTTGCCGTATAAACGAAGTGTGTCACAGCGAAAGCCGTGCGTACCTATGTCCTTAGATATTCCACTCTCGACATACCCTCGGGATACTACTCAACGATCGTTGCATACGATGCGTCATATCTCGGAAGACCAAACTCGCGTAATGTATTCCTACGACTTGACTTCTATCAAAGTTACTCAGGTAGAACTGGCGATCTACAGTTGCACACTTAGCATGTATACGCTTTGACTTGTGAAAGTATACTATTTGCCGGTGTAAGTAAGGATCTGTCCCCATCGCATTGATAATAGCGAAAATTTTATGAGAACTCCCTCTTCTATCTATTATAAAAGGCAGGTGCGAAACTCCCTGACTCAGATCGTGTGCTAGTTAAGTTATTGTATACTAAAAATTACGCTCGTATCTCCGCGTATTTGAAATATACAGAGTGCGCTCATGAACAATCCAACAATATATTTATTAAAGGAGGGCTTATCACTTCTTCGTTGTATTTATTATCGTATATGAAATGCTAGTAAATAAATAAAACTACATACGACATCCTAAGTTCCACGAAGTAGCAGCACGCCTTCTTTTAATAAAAATATAAACCAATATTTACAGAAATATTCTAATGACAAAAACAAATGAAATGTCAATCAAGTAACTAATCAAATTTCTTAACGATTTTATTCAGATTTCGATATGAATAACTGAATTACATATAAAATAGTTAAAAAGTAATTCATGATCCATTCGTCCGAAAAAAAACCGCTGCAGTGAATGCAAAACGATCTCCAAATCTATTTAAAAATTCAATTTTATTTCTAATTGAGAGGTTATTTAGTCGCGTATTTTAATCAACTTTTTAATTAAAATCAGAGAATTTTAAATTTATTCTAGAATAAAACTATGTATAAATTCCAATTCTGTACTTTTTATTTGCGAATATATTCGAAATTTTATTTCGTATATACACAGGGGAGCCATCTGTTATTGTCATATTTAAATATTACCACGATTCACCACTGCTATCACACCACATGGGAAATGTTGGATTATCGTTGCGCATCAGAAAATTACCTCTAAACTGATTACTCCCGCGAAATGCACGACATTTTCCACACAAATAGTATACACATACACCTACATATGTACATATTACACGTAGCATACAGTGTAAATTTTCCTACAAAATATCTCCACCGGATACTTTTTTTTTGGTCTCTCTTTCGAATCATAACGAAAATAGAATCGTAATAGACAGTCGCAGTTCCGTCTTTGCCAGGCGCATATATCAGGAAATAGACAGAGATAACTCATTGTAATCCGGAAAAAGTACTCGACACAGGAAATGTGTCTGCATTCCATTGCACTACTGCAAGTCCAGCGCGAATGGCATCGCATTCGTTTCGGGCTGCTGTGTATGCAGTTTTCGTGAAAGAGTCGTAAAAAGTGTCATTCACATTTGCTCGTCATTGTATGTATACCGTTATGCTGTTTTTTTGATTTTGTTCCGTATTTAGGAAACGCGAATGGATATATGTAGAAGAACAAAAGCCGGACATCGGTTGTCAAACAATTGAAGAAGTTATTTCCAGTTTTTTTTATTTAATGTCTAAATGCTGGATTTCTCTAAAACGGTGAAATACTACAGATGATGGTGCAGGTTCTACGAAAAACTTATTTCAGCAGAAAGATAAATTTATTTGTTGGTTGTTGATACTCGTAATTGAATTCCATTGTTCACAGCAATTTTAGAAAACGACAAATTCACAACACAACACATACGTTCTTAACATTAAAAAACGTATAGGAATTGATTGCGATTACTAAAAATAATGTTGGTAATTTTGATGCAGCCTGTTGTTGCCAGGTGCGACACTGCTTAACAATTATCTGTCGATGGTGACAATTTAGTTGTCGAAATACGTATCCAGAATATGAAAATTAATATGGCAAGGGGTTATACGAGGATAGTTTGACAAGTAGTGAGAATGACACATAGGTGGCGCTCTAATTGGTAAAACAAATGCACTGTAATTTATGTTGCATATTTATATGTTTACATTCCAATATCTAGATAAATCGGTTGATTGGTTTATTTTTGACAGCCGATTGAAAAAGAAGCAACACGTCGTTTTGTTAAAATGGAAAAAGCAGAGTATCATGCGGTGATTAAATACTTCGTAATTAAGGGTATGAAAGCTACCGAAATAAAAGATGAGTTACGGGAAACATTAGGTGAATCTGCTCTATCATCCGCCACAATAAGTAAATGGGTAAATGAATTGAAACGTCGTAGAACAAGCTGCGTTGATGAAGCGCGCTCTGGAGCACCCAAAATCGTGAATTCTAAGGAAATGATTATAAAAATCCATAATATTATTACGCAAGATCGACGACTCAAAGTGAGAGAGATAGCAGACATGGTAAACATTTCAACAGAACGCGTACACCACATTTTAACGAAAGAATTGGGCCTTTCTAAGCTTTCGGCAAGATGGGTGCCGCGATTGCTTACGACTGATCAAAAGTTCACTCGTTTGCGCATTTCCAATGACGGTTTGGACCTTTATAAACGGAATCCGGTTGATTTTTGTAGGCGATTTGTTACTTGCGATGAAACTTGGATACACTACAGTACACCCGAAACTAAACAACAATAGTTAGAACGTGGTTCTGCGCCTCCAAAGAAAGCGAAAACTACTTTATCGGCAAACAATGTGATGGCATCAATTTTTTGTGATTCAAAGGGCATTTTGCTCATTGATTACCTTCAGAAAGGTCTCACAATAAACGGACAATATTATGCAGAACTTCTACAAAAATTAAGTGTTGAGATTCGTACTAGCGGCCAGGAATGGCAAAGAAAAGGATTCTGTTTCACCAAGACAACGCTCCCTCGCATACCAGCACAGTTGCGATGACCAAAATTCACGAGTTGCATTTCCAATTAGTACCACATGCGCCTTATTCGCCGAATCTAGCGCCTCCCGACTTCCACCTTTTTCCGATGACGAGCTTATCATCTTCGTAAATAAGTATTTTGCAAGCCTTCTGGAATCGCATTATAAGGGCATTGGAGCACCGTTGGAATAAATGTATTGCTCTTTTAGGAGAATATATTGAAAAATAAAAATTATTTTGTATTTAAAAAATTCGTTTTTCTTTTCCATTCTCACTACTTGTCAAACTATCCTCGTATATCAACCTTCAATGATCAAGAACAATGTTAATATTATGATTCTCAGTATGTTGGGCGCGCTCAACTGGCTTCGTGGTAATACTAAATGGAGGGCGCCAACATATCGAACAAAATAAGGAAAAAAATTTTTTTCGAAAATTGTATAGTTGAAGGAAAAGCAACAAGTACTGACATAAACTACAAACAAGTTTAGTAACTATCAGTGACTTTCTTGGACCTGTCTTCCAGAGCAAAGTTTTTCGAAAGAAGGTTTAATATTTGAAATTGATAGTTCTTTTTCTATATTTAGCTGAGATTTATGTATATTGTATTCGGTTTCGCAAAGATAGGATGTTGAAAATGGTACTACCTAAAATTCAAACAGACCCACTATTAAATTGTCTTTTGATTTAGCCACTTGCCATGAAGTCTGTGAAGGTTTATTCTTCACAGCAATTATGAGACCTTCGGAGGTATTTTGCAATGGAGCTCGAATTCACTCGTAACTTGCTTAGAAACGAAAAAATACCTTTTAAAATTGCCAGCAGGGTTAAATGATTTACAATGGTCAAAAAAACAACTTGAATATATTGCTTTTCGACCTTGTAAGTGTTGTCAAACTCATCCACATTCGTAAGGATTTCTAGCTTTTTAGCTTTTTTTGCTTTACATTTATGTTCTTCAATTCCAATTTCCTGCAAAACTTTATTACTCGTATCCAAGATATGCGCGTTTTCCCATTAGAGTTGATTCAAGGTATTTAATTTCTCAGATATGTCAATAGTTCCATTGTGCATTGATTTTGAAGGAGAATATTTTGAAAAGCAATAAAACTATTTTCGATAATAAAAATTTTTTTTTGTTTACTATTCCCGAAATATAAACGGCTACCCTCGTATATATATATATATATATATATATATTTATATAAGCATTTATTAAGCAGATTATTGCTACAGTTCTTTTTTCATTTCTTTTTCCTTAAATTATTTCTTTATTTTGAACTTAGAAATCGTCCCAAATTTAAATATATACAAGCCCAGAATAACAAATATTGTGTACATATAATGATGAAAAGAATATTATTTTACTATAGTATTATTTTATTCTTTTAATAAATATAAAAATACAAAAGTTCAAATAAATATTTAAGTTCGCTATAGAAATGATATTGGTAACAATTTATATCTTATATTCCTTCATAGAAAATCTATATTTTCAGTCTTTGGTAATATTACCATCTATGACTAATACCAACTCCAACATTGTAGTTGGGGCGACCAGTTCCGAAAGGGCCTCCATAATGCCTGCCGTATTGTCCTTCCACGAAAGCATTAGTATTTCCTTTATTGTAGAAGTTATATCTACCAGTGGCGCTGAAGTCCGTTCCAAATCCTCTGGTGTTTGAGGCACCAACACCTAATGTACTACCAGAAGGTTTATGCATGTAGTCTAAAGATCCGCCAGTTGTTAAAGGTCCATTTGGTTTAAATTGTTTAGAAGCGAAACCGGTGCCAGTCAGATGATGTTTGTCGTTATTGAACAGAGTGCCAGTGTGGCTTAGAGTTGCTCTGCTTGTACCGTCCACACCCAAACTAGTTTGTCTCCTGTCTCTACGAAGAGGGACTAAAATATATTCTTCTCCATCAGCATCTACCACATTTGAATACTCGTAGCACAATGCCGAAGCAACAAAGAAGAACACAAGAACAATCGACTTATTCATTTTTAAATTAAAACTTTGTAAATGCGGCTGCTTGCAATTTGATGTGAAACAAGTAAGCGAGTTTTGAAACTGATGCTTAACAAGGTGTGGATTCGCAATTATATAGTAGTTACTAAGGCTGAGTTGGGATTTTTTGCATGCACCGGACTAAAGGGTTTTACGTTTTCCTGACCTTGACACTCGTTTTTTATTGTCTCATTTAGATTAGCAAACGCTGTAAAGAATTTCCCAAGTTTTACTATCAATTTTGATATAACGTAATGCGTTTCATTGATATCTTTCATTGAAGTTTATTTATTTTATTCTTTAATTACTTGGAATGCAATAACTGTGTGTTATCAGAGTTTCGACCGAGAATTATCAAAGCGGGTTTTAAAATGTTAACAAAACAACATACGTACATAGTTTGTGTGTTGAATACATTAATACAAATGATAAATTTTGCAATTACTGTATGTATACATACATATAAACATACATGTGTTACATACAACTTCTCGTTTAAATACAATATTAGTATTACACTTACCTATCTGTTAATAAGATTAATTCTTTTGTTTATATAGCATTAAATAATAAAGTAATAAATGAACCAAAATTCAAGTTAAGAATCTGATCAATTAAATCCAATACGGTATTGTCAACTAAGGGTCAGACTGAAAAGAACTTGTTTTCTAATTAGTGCAAAGGTCCTTCCTTGTTGCTTTGCATTAATTAAAAAAATAGTGCAAAGCAACAATGAAAGACCTGTGGTCACCACTACAGCATAGTGAAAGTATATAGAAAAATATAGACAGATATAGAAAAATTGATAAAATTGTGTAAAAAATTAAGGAAGGAAATTCAAACTATATTATATCTAAGAACCTTAGAAAGAATCTACCAGTAACAAATAACAAGATTATCCCTAAAGAGAAAAATGGAATAGAAGAAAATAAAAAGGTACTTATAAAGCAAAAAAGGATGATTGCAAAGTAAACTTGTAGATAAGTAAAAAGCAAGTATTTAGATAATAAACGGATAGTGTCAGAGTCACTTGTCAAAACAAAGAAATCAGAAATTTTTGCTAGGAAATTAAGAGTAAGAAAATACGGAAAGATAGTGTCAGGTGTACCGGAAACCCATTATCGGTTTTTCTAACAGATGTCGTTAGGCTTAAGTATGCAACGTTATGATTTGATACTTATGTCATTTTATTCTACTGACATCACGCTTCAAAGCCATACATGTTATATTTTACGAAAGTAAGACTGTTATAGATTTATAAGTCATTGAAAATGCCGAGTTTCGTGCCTGAAAAAGTGCATTTGTAGCATGCATTACCTTTCTTATTTTAATCAAAAGTAAAAAGTCGCTGAAAGTCATCGTTTGCTGATAGAAACTTACGATGAGCACTAACTGCAACAATATATGAGGTGTGGTTTCGACAATTCATATGGTGATTTCGATGTGCAAGATAAAGAATTATTGGATGAAGAACTAACCCAAACTCAAAAACAATTGGCAGAAGCGTTAAATGTGGCAAAATCAATAATTAGCGACTGATTACGAGCAATAAGAAAAATCCAAAAACGGAAAAGTGGGTGCCACATCAATTGATCAACTATTTCTGCATCGAATAGTGACGGGTGATGAAAAATAGTTTGTTTCGAAAATCCTAAGTGCTAAAAATCATGGTTATTACCTAACGATGCCGGACCATCGACTCCGAGGCCAAATCGTTTTGGTCGCAAGAAAATGCTCTGTGTTTGGTGGGACCAGAGTGGCGTGGTGTATTACGAACTGTTAAAATCTGGTGAAATAGTTAATACTGGTCGCTACCGATAACAAATTATCGATTTGAACCATGTATTGATAGAAAAACGTCCAGAATGGACCCGACGACACGGTATAGTGATTTTACGGCACGATAACACGCCGTCTCATACAGCAAAACCGGTCAGGGAACCACTGAAAGCACTTGGATGGGACATAATATCCCACCCGTTGTATTCCCCAGACCTTGCGCCGTCCGACTATTACCTTTTCGCATCAATGGGACACGCGCTTGCATAACAGCACTTCGCGAATTTCGAAGACAAACGGTCTTTTTGGGATGACATACACAAATTGCCTGACAGATGGGCATTATGTGTAGAATCAAATGGCAATACTTTGAACAAATAAATTTTTCAATTTTCTTGAAAACTATTTAGTTTTTTTACGAGAAAACCCCGGTAATGACTAACCTGGTATATTACAATTAACGAAAACATGATAACCAGGAGAGAATATAAGCGTTCTGTTTTTGAAAACTTAACGGTGTAGTAAGACACGATTCTCTGAGCGTTGATAACATGCAATACATATTGCATTTTATTTTTTACTTGTTTATAACTCCAAGAAAAAGTGTACAACTTCTAACATACAATTTATACCATAAATAACTGTATATATTCCACTTATGTCTGTTCGAATTTAAAATACAATTATTTGTGCAAAACATTCCAATTACTCTAATTAATGTCACTTGCATAATTCGGTATTCACAAGTTGTCCATTTATGCTTTTCGTCTAACATTCAAAGTTCACTATTATCGGAAAATTCAAAGCCAAATTCTTGACATAGATGTGGGTTGCTGTAGGAATCTCGTGCGGATAATTCGAGCATGATATGAATTGCACGCTTCTGTTAAAGAAAAGCCATTTTACATATTTCCTAGGAACGACCCTCAGCGCTAGCCATTACCTTTTTTGTACTTAGATAATTCGTGAAATTTGCTTTTTTTTGTCATAAATTAGTGCATTGATAATTTTGATATCGATTAGGGCATAGAAGATGTGCTAGTGAAGAATGTTAGTAAATATTGTTTAGTAATATGTATGCACTTAATTAAATTAGAAAACTCAAAGCAAATACAATTTAGAATATGCTTAAGTGAGGAGCATACATACGAGGAGGTGTCCAAAAATAACCGATATTTCTCTATAAAAATTTATATTTATTTGTTTACAAAACAACCTTAACCCCTTCAATATATTCTTCATTTAACTTTATACACTTGGTAGTTTTCTGATGCGTAAGTATATATCCACTAAGTTGTACTTTTTCAGTGAAAAAAGTTTCAATTGACCTTCCGTTATACAATGTTCTATGAGGCATATTACATCACATGAAATTCCCCTCAGGAAAGCTTATAACTCCTGTTACACTCTGCATACACAATAATTTTTTTGTAATGCTTTTAAATTAATTTATTTAACTTAAATACAATCAGATTTTAAATGCATGAATGATTATAAGACATTCTTTAAGTATATTCAAATGTGAAGTCTCTTTGTTTTCGTCACGTACTATAAAACTGAAAACTCTGCTCGTTTTCCATGAAGGTACCTGAAATCAGCCGTCGTTCTTACGTAGGAGTATTCTCAGTAATTTTCCACTGACATTCAATATTAATTCTAATCTGGTACGTAGACTTCCGCGGTCGTGATCCCTACTATCTTCTTCTGGGCTTCCGGGCTGGAACTGCGTCACTGGTATAACTGCCGACGTTCCGTACCCACTCGTATGGGACATCTTCAGGGCTCAACTACTACTACTGTCTGTCGCATTGAAACTGGTGTAAGTCGATGGTGGACGGGTAATGGGTCATGGGTCAATGGAAGGTTACGGTTGCGGTTGGGTTGTTTGGAGATGCAGGATTGCCAGGCGTTGTGTAGGGGGTAGCCATCATCACGGTTAAGGTTATTGGGGTGCCATTGATTCACGGATTTTGCGATCATAGTAATGGTTAGTACGGGATAGGATCTTGGTAGAATTAAATTGGATATGGTGTCCGGTTTCTAGCCTATGCTCGGCAAGTGCAGAACCAGCTACGCACAGCAACCTAGTACAATGGTCATGCTCAGAGACACGAGTGCCGACAGACCGCTTTGTTTCACCAATATATACACTGCCGCACAAGCAAGGAATCCTGTACACACCCGGTGATTTTAAAGAAACACTGTCTTTTACGGAAAAAGGGTCAGATAATTTGGAATGGGGTTTGAATATGGTTTAGATGTTGTTTTTGAGAAGTACCCTACTGATGCGGTCAGTAACACCTTGTATATATGGTAGATAGGCTTTAGAGAGGGGGAGAGATGATGTATACTGTGTACTGAGTTGTGGGATCTTGGGATTAAGATATCGACCTATGGTTTGTTGAATATTATGCTTGGAGAAATTGTTGTTTATAAGAGCTTTGGTAACATCACTTAATTCCTGGGATAGAGAATGTTGGTCAGATATGTTGAAAGCGCGTTGGACTAAGGAATTGATAACGCCCTGCTTCTGGGCAGGATGATGATAGGAGAATGTCCCATACGAGTGGGTACGAAACATCGGCAGTTATACCAGTGCTGCGGTTCCAGCCCGGAAACCCAGAAGGAGATAATATTAATTCTATTTTATGAATTTCTAAATAGAATTGGAGATCAAATATATATATATATATATATATATATATATATATATATATATATCTTTTGAGGCTATCTACGAAGCAAGCCTTTTGAGATGTCTTCATACGAGCGGAACTGCTGATTAGCCAGACCATGTGCCATCGAACGGAACAAGTAATAATCGGACGGCGCAATATCTGGGGAATATGGCGGGTGGAGTAGGACCTCCCATTTGAGCGTTTCTAAGTAGGTTTTAACGAGTTTGGCAACGTGAGGCCGAACGTTATCATGCTGTAGAAACACTTTTTCGTGCCTCTGCTCGTATGGTGGACGCTTCTCGCGCACTTCTCGGCTCAATTGCACAATTAAGTTCGATACCGTTCCCCAGTGATGGTTTCGTTCGGTTTCAACAGCTCATAATAAATAACACCGCCCTGGTCCCACCAAATACACAGCAAAACCTTCGCAGCGTGAATATTCGGCCGAACCGATGACGTGGAAGCATGACCGGGCAGTCCCCATGATTTTGTTCTCTTTTGGTTGCTGTAATGAATCAATTTTTCATCACCCTTAACGATGCGATGAATAAAACCCTTCCTTTTTTGCCGCTGGAGCAGTTGTTCACAGGTGAAAAAACGACGCTCAACGTCTCTTGACTTCAAATCATAAGGAATCCAAGTTCCTTGTTTTTGAATCATTCCCAACGCATGCAATCGCTGAGAAATGGTTGGCGGGTAACTCCTAATGCTGAAGCAAGCTCTTTTTGCGTTTGGCACGGATCCTCATCGAGCAATGCCTCCAATTCAGCGACTTCGAAGGTTTTTGGTCTTCCCTCACGTGGACGGTTGTCAACATCGAAATCACCGTCTTTGAAGCGACGGAATTAATCACGGCACGTTGTTTCTCTAATAGCAGCATTTCCGTAAACTTTTTCGAGTTCTCGATGCGCTTCAGCCGCCATTTTCTTCGAATGAAAGAAGAAAAGCAACACTTCCCGCAAATGACGATTATACGGCACAAAATCAGACATTTGCACACAACCAAAAGTATATGACGCAAAAACAAAATCACTAATGTGTCAAAGCGGTTTGTTTACCCATATGTCTAAGCTGGGTTCATGACGTTTTGGTTATGTCATAATCGACCAGCACTTACTACTGGAGCCATCTCTTTAAAAACTGCGAGAACTTATTTGCTCACCTAATATATATATATATATATATATATATGTATATACAAACGCACGGGCATAGTATTGTTCGATACATACATAGATATTTTAATCTAATCCTATATGTTTTATTCCACAGCTTTATATTACTCACTTTACTTTTATTACCGTTTTGCGATTGCGTATATCTTGTTTTAGTTATTGCTCTCTCTCTTTTATTAATTATTATTAATTTCATATACTCAAGCTTTAAGAATTGGCTTAATTAAATTAGTAAATACAATTTTAAGGGCATTCCTGTTGTTTATTTTGACCAATGATCTTTCTTTCAACTTCGCACACGAACTGGACTATTGACTCTCATAAATAATTATTGATTATTAACTCCTGCAATTCATTTTCTTATTTGCAAATATTGCATCGCCTCAGCGGACTCACGTTCGTAATAAATTCACTAACTACCAGGTGCAAACAAGTATCTATTATTAAATAATATTATCTTTATTATTTATTAAATTAATTAAGGAGCTGTTTAACTCGCGTAACAAGCTTCATATAAAAGTCGGAGGTAATACTCCGAGGTTCAAATACTAAAACGTTGCACGTTTTGATGAAATATTCGGAAATTTGTGTTAACATTGTTGCCAAATATATTTTCTCGGAATTCTGTTGCACCCAGAATAAATAGCCATTAATTTTTACCCAGATTTCTAGATTTAAATACGAGTGCCTGGAATAGATATTTTAAATAAGGAACGTTGCTCTGGTTACTTGAATTTCATCTGTGTGCATAAAACCTTAGTCACTGAGTTTTGCGATGATCTAAACCAAAAGCTTACACGTGACTATAAAAAACCGCATCTTTTAAACTACTAGTGGATGTTGTAGCCTTGATTGTGTTTTGTTGGTGATTTCGATGTTCCTTGATTACTTCTGTAAAGTCGATATTGTTTTGCTGGCTTACTATTTTATAATTAATAATTATTTTTTATATAATACCAATATTACTTTTCTTTACAGCTCCAGTATTTTTTCCAGTCTGATTACCATTTACTAGTCTCTGATTTAAGTTCTATAGGTTGTCCTTATTCTGTGAAACTTCACTGTGTTTTAAAATTCCGGAATAACCTTGTGTTTTATACATGTGAGGTGATTTGTTGACATTTTTTATAACGGGTATTTTTTTTAAGAGCTTGGGAACTTAAAATGATAATACAAGACAGAAATATTGTTGGAATGAAATTTTTTTATTATAATCTGGTAGATAATTTCATGGCATTTATTTTTTAAATATGATTTCCTGCATATGTCCGCCGCGGCTACGAGTTACATGGTCCACTCGACCACTCCGATTTTTGACTACTTTTTCCAATAAATCTGGCTATATGGCGTCAATGGTGGTTTGAATATTGGCTTCTAATGCTTCAAGACTTGCTGGTTTGTCTGCATAAACCAATGACTTAACATAGCCTCATATAAAGTAATCCAGAGACGTTAAATCGCACGAACGAGGGGGCCAGTGAACAGAACCACTTCTGGAAATAAAGTTGTCACCAAATTGATTTTGCAATAAATCGATTGTTAAGCGCGCTGTATGGCAAGTTGCGCCGTCTTGGTGGAACCAATTGTCGTCGATGTTTAGCTGATGCATTTTTGGAAACAAAAGTTCAGTCGGCATGGCTCGATAGCAATCGCCATTCACCGTAACGGCAGCTCCTTCCTAATTTCGAAATAAATAAGGACCGATGATGCCGCTAGCGTGTAAACCGCACCAAACAGTCAATTTTAATGGATGTAATGGTGATTCGTTAATGGCTTGAGGATTATCTTCACTCCAAATGCGGTAATTTTGCTTATTGATGTAGCTATTTAACCCGAAATGAGCTTCATCACTAAACACAATTCTTTGATAAAAATGCTCATGTTCGGCCAGTTTCAAATGAGCCCAATCAGCAAAAATGCGACGCAAACGATGGTCGTTTGGCTTCAATTCTTGCACGAGCTGTATTTTATAGGCACGTAAGCTAAGATCCTGGCCTAAAATTTTCCACGGAATCGAAGGATAAAGGCCAACAAGTTGAGAACGACAGCAGCAATATTCTCTTCGGTACGCACATTTCTTTGTCTTGTTGATGGTTTTGAATCGAGAAGAGTGAAATAAGTGCGAAACGATCAATAACTGCACGAATTGCTTGCTTACTAGGCCGATTATGTTGACCGTAAAATGGACGAAGTGCGCTATGGATTTCGCGTACAGATTTACTTTTTCCAAAGTAAATTTCCACAATTTGGAAGCGTTGTTCTGGGGTTAAACGATTCATGATGCCTTGCCAAACCTGACTGAATGGAAATGTCAACACAGTTTGATATTATCAGCTGTCAAAACATAGTTATCGATATCGATAGTTCTCATGCAGCTTAAAAAGCTCCCTATAGTTAAATTGCTCTTAGAGGTACTGTTTGTATTCTTGTTTCTTCACAAATTCAATATCCACGTTTGTTACGGGAATTGGACTACTTTGTTTCTCAGTTGCACAAGGTATTTTATGTAGCGATTTCATTTTCTGTATTTCTTCCATTAAAATATTATTTCGAAATTTAGGATTTGTATTTCATCTTGTAATAACATCTGTATCCGAAAACAATTTGATTACTTTATACACTGATAATATCAGTTGACGAATGATTTAAGAAAGGATCAATAGTGCCAAGTAAAGGGGATGTTTACCCACTCGTAACAACTATCAACACTTTTCTAATACGTATGGGAGTGGTGGACGACAGGGATAAGTTGAGAATATTGTCAGAATCGATTTGTTGATTCATGAAGTCGCCATGCTTTTTACGAATTATACTTCAAACAACGGGACCAATTAAGAAAATGAAGAACTTGGAATGTAAAATGATATCCTTTATCTTATAAGTATAACGGGTGGGGCAGAATAAAAGGCAATTTTAAAATGGATAGCAATCAAGTTTTACCGAAGGTAGAAAATTAGCAAACTCCCGGTTATGATCTAGACACGACATATATATAGTGGTGGTGGTAGTGCCTCCATGCCTAGTTTTTAATTCATGGAAATCAGCCAGCATCTTCAGTCCAAAAAACGCACAGAATTTTATTCTTCGCCAACGACAAATAGCAAGAAGGCCGTAAGATCGAAATGAGTGCGAGAACATGGACTTGCGATCGGAGTTGTACTTCGTTGTTTGACATAGAATCTCAGAAAATTTGCAACAGAACGGTGAGACTGATTTTACTCATATAAAATTCAAATCATTCAAGCTCTTAATGAAATATACTCCTATGGCCAAAGACGTTTCTGTGAAAAGTTCTTAATTTTGTTGGTTCAAGATGAGGACATCTTACACAATTTATGGAAGAGTGACGAGACTCATTTTCATTCATCCAGTTATGTCAATAAACAAAATTTTAGTTTCTGAAGTTATGTAAATCCTCGACAACTCTATCAATAAACTCTACATTCCTAGAAAGTTAGTATGTGGTGCGCTAAGTATTCATTGAGGATCATAGGTTTTTGGAAATGATATGGGCATGACTTCGAAGAGGTATTCATGCAAGTTGGAAAACTTTTTTACTCGACAACTTGCACAGTACGATGTAAATGAGGAGACGTTTTTTCAACAAGTCGCCAGTCACATAGTGAGAGTAAGAATGAATCTATTCAACGGATTGCTTCCAACTCATGTAACTTCTCGATATGGTGATATCTCATGGTCACCCTATCCCCGAGCCACCAGAGCTCACAACTCGTGATTTCTTTTCATAAGGCTTTTTGAAAAGTGAAGGAGGAAACATTGCGAATAAACGTGGCACCTAAGCAACGGATTCGAGACGAAGTTGCTCAAATGCGACCGAAAGTGCTGCGTAATGCGATGATGAATTTCAGAATCCTTGATCAAAAGTATTTAAATAGATGTCATTTTTCAGATGCAATTTTTCAAGAGCTATGCTAAACTTTTTTTGCTTTTTTCACAATTTCCAAAATCGCTCGTTATTTTGTCCTACCCGTTGTGATTATGATACAGCTTACAAGTTTTATCCCAAATAAAATATTCCCATATTGTGGTTTACACCAACAAATTGACTTTGTTGTTTGTCAATTCGTAGGAATAGATTTTCTTTTATGGCAATTAAACTTAGATACATAAATTTTCATTGGATCTAGCGCACACTTCGAAATCAGCTGGAATAAGTTTTATTGAATTGAGCAGCATCTACAGTTGAATGAGACAAGTTTATTTTTCTTCATTGTAGACACACCAGTGTACTTCCGTTTGATATGTAAGCGAATATTAAAGGAAATAACATACTTTATTTTGCAATTTCGTGAATTTCTAGATTTATATCCTAATAACGCATGTATGGAGCTACAAAATATAATGACCTTTTCGATGAAATAAAAGGAAACGTAAACCCATCCTTTGGGAAGGGATAAAATTCATGGCAATAACTGTTATATCTACCGCTAAAGTTTAGTTCGACCGTGTGGGCTATCGAAATATGACAGCTGACTGGTGATATACAGGCGAAGTGGATTTATTTTATTTTTGGGATTTTGTTTCACGGGAGATATTTTTACGAGATTAGGTTCCAGTTCGGTGTGTCGTCGCTGTACTGTTATTTTGGTAAACGGTTGAGCGTGGAATTGCGCAATGTAAGGGTGGAGGAAATCGAAATGGTGTCCCACTGCAACTTGTAGGATGGAAAAAAAATGTACGATTTTCGTCTGAACAAGAGGCGCCGCTCGGATGAGAAATTCCTTTCCGTTCATTCATTTTATACGGCGGTCAAGCACGAAATTACCTACCTTCTTTTTCGAATCAACTTTTGAAAATCGCCATATGCCCTTCCCCTGTACGAAATTTTATCGCTTCACGGTAGTAAATGGGGAGAAGTGATTTAAAGAGTTAACGTGATTTTCTAGATTTATGTTCTACCTGCATCCCATCCATTTCTTCTTTCGATCGAATATATATTTCGAACATATTGGCCTGAAAAATTGTTTCAAAATGATAAAAAGAAAACGTGTTCATTTTCTCTTTATTTATTATAACCGTGTATGGATAACTTTACGATTAAAACAAAGCTTTTGTACAGAAGCTAATACTTTTGAATGAAGCCATTATTTGCGAAACACACTATTTGCTTTGAAAGGAATTTAGTTTCTGCCAGGTAAACGATTTGCTTTGTGCGTCAAAGTTTCTTTATGTATGTACACGTCAGTGCAAGCAGATAGTAAATGAGGTTGTATTAAATATGTAAATGTTAAACGTTTCTGACAGACAATAAACTATTTTCCATATACGAGGATAGTTTGACAAGTAGTGAGAATGACACATAGGTGGCGCTTTAATTGGTAAGACAAATGCATTTTAATTTAGGTTGGCCATTCATATGTTTACGTTACGATATTTAGATAAATCGGTTGATTAGTTTATTTTGACAGCTGATTGAAAAAGGAGCAACTCGTCGTTTTGTTAACATGGAAAAATCAGAGTATCGTGCGGTGATTAAATACTTCGTAATTAAGGGTATGAAAGCTACCGAAATAAAAGATGAGTTACGGGAAACATTAGGTGAATCTGCACCATCATCCGCCACAATAAGTAGATGGGTAAACGAATTTAAACGTGGTAGAACAAGCTGTGATGATGAAGCGCGCTCTGGAGTACCCAAAACGGTGACTTCTAAGGAAATGACTATAAAAATCCATAATATTATTACGCAAGATCGACGACTCAAAGTGAGAGAGATAGTAGATATGGTAAACATTTCAACAGAACGCGTACACCACATTTTAACGAAAGAATTGGGCCTTTCCAAGCTTTCGGCAAGATGGGTGCCGCGATTGCTTACAACTGATCAAAATTTCACTCGTTTGCGCATTTCCAATGAGTGTTTGGACCTTTATAAGCGGAATTGGGTTTATTTTGGCAGGCGATTTGTTACTTGCGATGAAACTTTGATACACTACAGTACACCCGAAACTAAACAGCAGTCGAAACAATGGTTAGAACGCGGTTCTGCACCTCCAAAGAAAGCGAAAATCACTTTAACGGCTAACAAGGTGATGGCATTAATTTTTTGGGATTCAAAGGGCATTTTGCTCATTGATTACCTTCAGAAAGGTGCCACAATAAACGGACAATATTATGCAGAACTTCTACAAAAATTAAATGTTGAGATTCGTGCTAAACGGCCAGGAATGGCAAAAGAAAAAATTCTGTTTCACCAAGCCGACGCTCCCTCGCATACCAGCACAGTTGCGATGTCCAAAATCCACGAGTTGCATTTCCAATTAGTACCGCATGCGCCTTATTCGCCGGATCTAGCCCCTTCCGACTTCCACCTTTTTCCAAAATTGAAAACGGCACTAGGTGTAAAGAAATTTTCGTCAAACGACGAGCTTATCATCTTCGTAAATAAGTATTTTGCAAATCTTCATTGGAGCACCGTTGGAATAAATGTGTTGCTCTTTTAGGAGAATATATTGAAAAATAAAAATTATTTTGTATTTAAAAAATTCGTTTTTCTTTTCCATTCTCACTACTTTTCAAACTACCCCCGTACTCTGTTTACAAATGAAATTTAAAAATTAAATTAATCCTTTCTTAATGTCAAGAGAAGAAGTGCAAGGGGTTTAGCAGATGCTATAGTCAGAAGACTATCAGTCACTTCCAAGAATTACAAGGATTGTAGCTGATGTTACGGTCAGGGGTCGGTCAGTCACTTCGAAGAAGTACAACGGTTTAACAGATGCTATAGTCGGGGGACTGCCAGTCAGCTATCATCCCTCGGGCCGAATATGTGCCTTGTTTATATGATTATCTTTATTATGTATTTGTATTATTTAGTTTTGTATGGTTTTGCAGTTATGTATAGTTCAATTTAATTATGACGCAATTATGAACATCGAAAAATCTACAATCGGTTTACAAAATAAAGAAGTCATAGTACGTACAGTTACTACCGCATACATGTTAACAATATACGCGAAAATACATCTGCCGATTTCATGTAGAATGGTTTATTAATCATGTAAACAAAGTATTATCAGTTGGAGCATATCTGTAATTCATAACATAATAGTACAAAAATACCTTATTTTCCGAAGATATGTATTCGAGTAGACATAGTAATGGGCGTAATACGAAGTATTTCATATATTCATACGTACAAAATAGTCTATTACAATTACATACATTAATAATTAAATAGACTTTCGAAATAATTTACAAGATAACTATTCCGATAATAAGATTTTATGAATAACGTATATATAAATATATGTTTTTATGTAAATGTGATGACCTAATTGTTTAGATCTAAATTTTTCACTTGAATTTTATTTACTGTATTTTATTAACGTTGCATTCGATCTATTGTGAGATGATTGACATAAAAAGTTTTGCTCCAAATTATTTCATTACCTTAAGCATTTAAATGGGTACAATAATTTTGACTATAACTAATACAAATTGTGTAATTTCATCATCTTCGTCAAACATTCTAAACTAGTATTAACTTGAAAAAGCAGTGTTAAAATTCTTATTTTTAGATGTAGCATCAAAACAAATTCATGAGCGATTGTTAAAAGTGTATAAGAAATTTTCACCTTCAATTATAACAGTAGACAGAAAGGTTTCTGAATTTAAGAGTGGTCGTATAAGTCTTGAAGACGATCCACGTGAAGAACGTACAAAAAGTGCATCAACACCAGAAGTCGTAGCAAAAATACACGACATGGTTTCGGAATATTGTCGATTAACCGAAAGAGATTTAGTAGAAGCTCCAGGCGTCTTCTTAGGCAGTGCGAACAATATTTTGGCTGAAGTTTTGGATTTCAGAAAACTGTGTGCAAAATGGGTGCCGCATTCGTTAACAATGGAACAGAAACACATTCGAATGCAGCTTTCTCAGCAACATTTGAAGCTTTTTATACAGAATAAAAACGATTTCGTGCGCCGTTTTATCACTATGCAGGAGACTTGGGTCTACCACCCTGATTGTCAATCAAAACAAGGGACTAAAGAGTGGTATGAACTAGGTACTTCGGCTCTGAAGCGAGTTGGGGTCCAGAAAATCGGCCAAAATGGCGTTAGTCTCAGTTTTTTGGAATGCATAAGAACTTTTGTTCGTGAATTATCCCCAAACTGGTAAAACAATAAACTCAGACTATTTTCGCAACCTTTTTGACCAGCTGGATGTAAAAGTTCGTGAGGAAAACCTGGTTTACAGAAGAAAATATCATTTTTCATAAAGACAACACACCATCTCACGCAGCTCAAAAAGCCATCGCAAAAATCAGATTTAGTTCCCTTTGATTTCTGGCTGTTCTTCTCACATCTCAAAAAGTTCATGCGTGGAAACGAATTTCATCTAACGACGAGGTAATAGTAGCCGCCGAAGTGTATTTCGACAGTTTTCCGGATTTTCACTTCAGTGATTAAATTCATAAAATAGCCCACTGGAATAAGTGTATTGAAGTTTAGGGAGGTTGTATTGAATAATAAATGTATTTTAAAACACAAAATCGCGTTTTTCTTATCGTACCCGAATACTTATTGAACAACTTAGTAATTTGTCTCAATAGCGTATTGTCATATAGTAGTGTAGCATGTTTTTGTTTTATTGGGACTTTTTTTCTGTTGGGCAGAAACAAAGTTATTATTACTATTGTCCTAATTCATCTGCGTACTTCAGTTCTTCTCACGAGATCACTGACATACTTTTCTCTGCTTTTCGTAAATTGTAGCGTTACAACGTTATGATATGCATCTAAACTGAATTTTGTTTACCTAAAGTCACTGGGTTTACTAGTACGTAAAATTGTTTTATGGATTGCTACAAAAAATCTGGGTCATAGAAAGAAATAGACTTGAATGTAAGATCAGTAACATATAAGACTTTAAGTACGAGGCTGTTTCCATAAGTACCCAGCCTGACCTAGAGATGGCAGTAGTTGTTTGAAAAATATTACTGTATTATAAAGTACCCAATCTATAAAGCATATGATTCAAGTTTGAAGACGCCACGTTGTTTAGTATTTGTTTGGCAGCCATCAATATTGAACGTATTCAGTGAATTTGTAAAATGGAGAAAATTGGTCATCGTTACGTGATACAATACTTTTATTTGAACGGCCTCAGCCCCACCAATATAAAAGTTGAACTGGATTCTACTCCGCGTGAGTCTGCTCCTTCGTTTACAACAGTGAAATATTGGTTAGCAGAGTTTAAACGAGGCCGTACGAGCTGCCAAGACGAGCATCGCAGTGGGTGACCAAATGAGGTGACAACTCCAGAAATGGTGAAGAAAATCCACAAAGCGGTACTGGATGATCGTCGATTGAAAGCACGCGATCTAGCAGACATAGTATATATTACAAAAAGTACGGTACATGGTATATTATCAGAAAATTTGGACATGAGAAAGCTGTGTGCAAAATAGGTGCAGCGTTTGCTCAGTGTCGTGAAGATGTTTTAATTGATTGTTTAGCGAAATTTCACAGCAGCAAAACAGAATTTTTCATGTTTCATTACTATGGATGAAACATGGGCCTATCACTTCACACCCGAGACGAAAGGACAATCAAAACAATGGATTCAAAAGGGAGAACCGGCTCCAAAGAAGGCGAAAACCGTTTCATCTGCAGGCAAGGTCATGACATAGGTTTTTTTGTGATGCGCGTGGAATAATTTTCATTGACTATCTTGAAAAATGAAAAACTATCAACGGTGAGTACTATCCGAACTTATTGCAACGTTTGAGTGAAAAAATCAAGCAAAAGCGGCTGCATTTGGCTAAGAAGAAAGTGTTGTTTCATCAAGACAATGCACCAGCTCACAAATCCGTTATTGCAATAGACAAAATTAATGAATTCAAATCTGAATTGCTACCTCATGCATCCTATTCTCCAGATTTAGCCCCTTCGGATTATTTTCTGTTCCTAAACTTGAAAACATGGCTCAGTCGTCAAAGATTTTCCAGAGGCGATGTCGGCAGGTAATGGCTATTTTGAGGAACAAGACAGTTCTTATTATAAAAAGGGTGTCGAACTTATTGAACATCGCTGGGAAAACTGTATAGAGCTGAAATGAGATTATGTTGAAAAATAAATTCTTTCCAGAATTTTTGTGTTTTCTTTGTTGGGTGGTGTACTTCTGGGACTACGCTCGTACACCCATTTACCAACATAATTTACAAACGATTACTTTTCCCATATGTCTTTTACATTTGATTACCTCACCAGTTTACAATGAGCTATATTCTCCGCTATAGCCACATATTCCTTTCTTCCTTGTTTACGATCGCGTAACTCAGTTTCTTCATTAAATCAGTAATTAGTCGTATATTAAATAATTGCTTGTTTGCGTGAACATTGCTCTAATGCAGTACTTTATACGTGCAGTACGTAAAAGTTTCGCACCACTTTACTGTTACAAAAGAAAAACGTAAACCAGTGTAATTTAGAAACTTGTTTACGTAGACTGCTTCAAATTAGTAGTAAGACTTATTACGAACAATGTTGTAACATTTTATAAAGCACTCGGTATCCCGTCGAGGCAATTTAAACTTTTATAACTGCGCAACTAATGACGTCGTAACATGAACGCAGTTGTCTCTCTTTCGGTATTATTTGCGAGCAGGAAACATTCGCCCCGTGTGAATTATTTAGATTGTGCGGAATTTCATTTGAAAATCCCCTACCGTAAAGGGAACAACTAGTACACGTTATCATAAAAATGGTGAATGCAGGGCTTCACTCACTGACACTGCCACAGATGAAACTCGAGAAGATAGGAAAATTTATAATGTTGTTTACTGTGCGAGGATAGAATCAGGCGCTTTTTCTTTCTCCATTCCCGTGCAAACACATGTCTGATTGGAGAAGAGGCCATAAATACATCCCAGTTTTGAAGCCATAGCGTAAAAAGTGGATATCATGCAAAAAAGAGATAGTTGAGTAGTTTTCTTCGAGATAGAGGGTATTTTTAATATTGACTTTTCTGAAAACAATTCCCTGTCTCTACAAATATGTCAGCTTAATGCGATAAATTACGTAGCAGAAGATTTATATGGAGTAGTTTAAACAAAATAACCAAGACTATGCTAATTGTATAATATTCCGAACATAATAAGAAATAAAACATAAATACAAAATTTCTCGTTATTACTGTTTACATTCATAATTCTACACAGAATATATGAAATTAATTTTATTTAATCTCGTTTCGTGTAAAGTAAACATAAAACGAATGTGACCGTGTCTGAAACCATTTTCTAACGCACTTTATTGCTTAGAAGAAGAATCGATGCTTTCAACTAGCGGGAAGAACAAGTTTTAGATAGAGGAAGAAAGAAATATTAACTTTTATATAAATTGACAAATAAGAAATGATATAAAAATCAAAGAGCAGTGCCTGGTAATTAAAATAGCCCATTTAGATATATGCTTCTGGGTTTCCGGGCTAGAACCGCGTCAGTTGTATATCTGCCGACGTTTCAGTTTCAGTGCAGTAGTTTAGCCCTGAAGATGTCCCATACAAATGTGTACGAAACGTCGGCAGATATACAAGTGACGCCGTTCCAACCCGGAAACCCAGAAGTAAATAGCATGGACCACGACCGCGAAAGTCTACGTACCAGAGTAGCCCATTTAGAATTTTAATGAAATAAAATAAAAACGCATTAAATCTAAAGCGATTACTTCTATATTACAAATGCTAGTATAGACTTGAACGCATATCTACAATTGGATATAATGCGAACCTTATATCTTAAAGGTCCTTAGACGGATTGTTGAGAGTCATGTCAATGAGAAACCACTCATTCGAAAAAGACAAGTAGGACCTCAATGAAACGTTGCTAGAAAAGTAATTCTAAGAACCAGTAAGACACGTTAAGATCGTCAAAATTCAGCGATTCATAGCATGATATTGATTTCTAGGTTTCTACAGGTGAGTTCTTCATCCTGATGTACATTTATTGTGCCGACATTTCAAGGGCATCAACTACCTTCTTTTAGAACATTTAGTGACTTACGTTAACTAGCGTTAGTATACCTTTATTTGTGCATTTCTTGTACGGCGATTTTACGTTGTGGTTAATCAATGAGCGTGTAGCCTGCGTTGGCTGGACTGGAATCCGTTATTATGAAGTTAGCTGCGAGCAGATTTATTGCTCCTATTGATCGGACCTTTGTTTTCTTTCATTTCAGCTGAAGCACACTTTTTAGATTTTCTTCTTAATTTACCTGGTTCTTTACTTGACCTATTGTTTTTGTTTCGTCGAAGTGGATTCTATGTCCTGTCTATCGAAGTAGTAGATGCTGGCGAAGATAAAGAAATATAGTACAAAGTATTGAAATGTGATTCTTAGGAAAATTAGGAAACAAAATTAAAAGAGACTATATACGAAATATCACATTCAGAGAAAACTTACACACAAAAATATTTAACACTATGCCTAGAAACAGCAGAATTCAGAAAGAATAAAAATGAAAATATATGAAGGAAAAACAATAGGACTCGAAACTAGAAGACGTCTAAGAAAAACGTGAATTCACGAAATAAACACACGAAATAACATTAATAGATTAACACAAGATAAGAAAGCTATAGACAGTTGCCTATACAACCACCCAGAGATGAATAAGACTAAAGTTCAACTCATTCTCATAATCATACAGCGAAAGGTAGATTAAGTTGAAATTAAATGAGTAAGAGAATGATGTAGAATATGCACTTCAATGACAGCGGAAATAGTAGATTCCATGACTACCCCAGTTAATCTAACATTTTTTAAAATTTTTGAGTGTCCAACTGAGTTGTTTCGACCTATCACAACACTATGCATTTAATTTGAGTAGTGTTCCATGATTTTGTTACTAATTCCCTTCTCGTCTTAAGAAGGGATGCAGTGTTGATTATTCTTCCTGAATACTGGAGGGCACCGAGAGAGGTACCTACCACCTTCTAAACTTCTAAACGAAAAACGATTTAGAAATTGCACCGTCTGGAAGAAGTTCGAATCGTCGACCGCTCTAGACAGATATCTGATTACCTATTACCACATCCGCGGCGTTAGCAACTATATACAGCAGAAATTGCAGATAATTATAAAGAAATAAATGAAGAATTTATAAATGTACATTGAAACTTTGTAATTAAGAATGGACTAGCATTTCCAATCAATACAAAGATGATGAGTTGGTAAGCGAAGAACGAAACAAAACAAATATTAATTTCAACCGTTTAATTTTCTTAAGCTTTTCCTCTTTTGAAGTATCATATCAAGTCGAGAATCGATATAAACTACTTTTAAATAGTAAACGAAAACTTAACCCAATCTCGGAAAATCTCAAAGGCGGTGGCTCTATCTAAGTTACGTTGAGCTTGCGGGTGACTTTTAGTGTATATAAGTATATGTATGTTAGTGAAACGTAAGTCTGGAAAACTTAAATTACTTCAGTTCTCGGTTTAAATACAAGACCTTGTCGTCGAATGTATGTTTTTAATCTTTTTAACGTGGAAAATTTTGGCTTAAAGATTAATAAAGTTTGTATTGTGTCAAATTATTTGAAAACTTGTTAATCAGTGGTGGTATAAACTTAAATAAAATGTATTTATTTATTGGTGAAATAAAATTAAATAAAATGTATTTATTAAATGGATAGCCGTGTCTTCTGTCCTAAACGTTGATATGTCGGCGTGGAGTGCACGTCATGTGAAGATATTATCTCCGGGTATACGACGTTGAGTAACCGCTGGCAGCCGAAAACGACTGAAACGCAATGAATAATCCAGTTTTCCAGTCTATGGCTTTCATTTTGGAACACAGTGTTGCATTCTTTACAACAACGACGTGTCTTTTATTAAATGTGAACTCTAGGACCGCGGCTGATTCGAATAGAGGTCTAAAATGTAGGTTGTGTAGTTTGGAAAGTGTTTTTCCGGCATTTACTTCCTGCCTATATTATTATTTTTACTGCTTAACTTAAATAACAGCTCTAAATGCCGTTGTAGTAAATGAATAACATTGAAATATATGTTTGCTAAAAGTGAAGCATTAACTGCTGTTTTTTCAAGTTGTTTATTTTCTTAAACCTGCAATAACTCTTACAGTTACATATTTCCCATGGTGGACAATAGTTTTTTCCAGTATGTATACAGTAGATTCTCTGTATAACGGACAGTTGCGGTATATATAAAACCGTCCATTGTTCAGAGACGTCCATTGGTAGGAGAAAAAAAAGGGTATAAATAATTTTTACTTAATTTATTCTTACAACATATTTAAAACTAACTTATTAAAAAAAAACTGAAATTTTAGTTTGTTTTAGATTTTCAATTCTTCTTTTTACAATTTGTGTTTCTACATTGCATACTATTCAGCGACTTTTTCTCCTTGAGTAATGTCGCCAGACAAGAAAAAAGTTTTGAATATCCATTAGCTTTTCATAAGCTTCGTTAATTTTTTCAGTTTCTGAAATAAGATCATCATCATCCTCACTGTCGCTATCACGTACATTGGTACTGCTTTGAAATTCACGCAAACACCCTTGTACGCTAATTTCATAATTCTCGGTATGTAAATTACCATCAATTTGTGCATATGATAATATGTCAGGATAGGATTTACAAAGTTCTGACAGTGGCACATCGTCTTCAGCACTGAAGTCGATATCCTCGCAAACATCTTCGGCATTCCACTCAGCAAATCCTGCTTTTAGAAAATATTTGTTAATAGTTTCAGTGCTTACAGTTTTCCAAGAAGTAATAATCCATATTAGAGCACTGAGATCGTTAATGAATTTTTCTATATGTTCGGTAGATTTGCAATGATCCATAGACGATAAAAGTCCCCTAACTAAAAGCTTTCCACAGTAGATTTTAAAATTATCGATAATCCCTGGATCAAGTGGTTGACAATGAGAGGTAGTGTTTAGAGGTTAAATATAAGTTTAACATTTTGTAACTCAAGTATTGGGTGTGACGTGGTGTTGCCTAAAAGTAAAAGAAATTTTTTATTCCGCTGTTGCATTTTTCTATCAAATTTGGTTACCCAAATTGTCATAATTCCTTCGTCATCCACGTTTTTTTATTAGAATACAACTGCACTGACAACTTCTCAACATTTGCTCCTCTAAAACATCGCGGACTCTTACTTTTCCCAATTACTAAAAGTCTTTGCTTTTCTCCAACCATATTCGCACACAAGAGAATAATTGATCTTTCCTTAGCAGCTTTGCCACCCGAACATTTTTCACCTTTTAATGCAAAGGATTTTTAAAGCCCGGAAAAAAGTCCAGTTTCATCTCAATTAGAAATATCTTTCGATGAGTATTCCTTTGTGATAGTTATCAACTGTTTCTTCCCGACAGATATTTCATCTACATTTATGGCGGCCGCTTCACCACAAATTGTTCGAAGCAAGATGTTGAGTCGCTGAGAAAACTTGTCAAACCACGCACTTGAAGCATTGAATTCATAATTTAACTCTTATGCAACTTCGAGAGCTTTTTCCCTTATTATTTTACCGGACAATGGAATATTCTTAGCATGCATTTTGCAAACCAGTCATACATTATTTGGTCTAGTGCTGCTCCTTCTGTTTTGCCAAATTTCTTCTTTTGTTGTAAATTTTCATTTTCAGTAAACCGTCTATTAATATCAACTTTGTTTTTCAAAATATTGCCCACTTGGATTTTACCGATACAGAATCTTTCCGCAGGCAGTCTCAAACTAAGTTTATTCTTCTCTGCTCACTGAATAACATCAACTTTTTCTTCTAAACTGAGAAATTTTCTCTTTTTCATAGCCATATTACTTGGACGAACACTAAAGCACTATATATCTAACTTGTTAGAGCAGTAAATATCAACTGAAAAGCTATTGCCGTTTTATATAAGACCATCATTACAGGTGTACTTATTACCTGCCTTAATTATAAGTTTTTCATGTCTATTTTTAAGAATGTTACAGGGGTCATAATTATTATACATTTATATGTACGTAATTATATATAATAAACCGAAAGGCCATCATTACAGCACTGATTACATATATGTATTAAAATATAATAATTATGTTTAAAATTATACGAATTGCAATAAAGTACTAATGTCTATTATAAAGAAATAAATTTTAATTTAAATTTACAGTAATGGATGTACATTACTCTCCGTGTCCATTGTTAAGAATGTCCTTTGGTGAGAGATATTGTTATATAGCAAATAGTATACTGACGGTCGGTGCATCAGAAACTGTCCATTGACTAGAGATGTCCATTGACGAGAGATGTCCGTTAAGGGAGAATACACTGTATTTATGATTACCTGCATTTGTTAAAAATATACGAGGGAGCGTTCTTATATTCGCGTAATGGGGGACAAAGGGTGGAAATAAAAAATGTTAGTCTTGACGACGTTTTGACGTTAAGAGATCAGGAAAAACGTTCAAGGGTGCGTTCGATTTAAAAGACAAAATTATTATGTGCCTATTGGAAAACACATTCTCTCTTTCCCTCTATATATATATATAATACAACATATTACGATACGGTTTATTTATATTAACATATGTATATGTCCGACCAATACATATATCTATAATAGTAATATATTTACAATCAGCATTTTATTAAAAACAAATGAGTATAACTAAAGGAGAATATAACGGGTATGTATTTCTTTATTTGTTTGTATAATACAAGTACATGTCAAATAGTAATAATACACTTAAAATGAAAATCAAATTCTTCAAAAAAATGTTGGAAGCAGTAAAATTTGTTGCTCCACGAACATGAGAACTACGCCTCCACAAATTGAACATCGAAAGCAAGGAGAACTGCCTGGATTTACGAGGGAGCGTTTTTATATTCGCGGAATGGGGGACAAGGGGTGGAAATAAAAAAACCAACTCATTTTTCTTTTTCAATATATTCACCTGCAAGACGGATACATTTTTCACATCTTTCAATTAATTTATTTATACCCTCATAAAAAAATGATTTCTCTTTATCTGCAAAATACGCCGAAACTGCCTCCTTGACTTCATCATCGGCAGTAAATTTTTTACCCCGCAGCTCTTTTTTCATTTTCAGAAACAGGTAATAATCACTCGGGACCAGGTCTGGGCTGTAGGGTGGGTGATTCACAATTTCGAAGCCCACCTTATGCAGGGCAGCTAACGCAACGCGGCTCTTGTGGACGGGCGCGTTGTCGCGCAAAAGCAGAACACCTTTTGTCAATTTTCACCGTCTTTTCTCTTTAATGGCTTCTTTTAGTCGCTCTAATATTGAAGCGTAATATTCTCCGGTTATAGAAACACCTTTATCTTTATAATCAATCAACAATATTCCTTCCGAGTCCCAAAATACCGTTGCCATGAGTTTCCCAGCTGATTGTGACACTTTAAATTTCTTGGGAGGTGCTGTGCCCTTTTTATGCCACTGCATGGAGTCTTGTTTGGACTCAGGTTCATAATGATGAACCCAAGTTTCGTCTCCAGTAACAATTCCACTCAATACACCATCCTTGTCTTCATTACAGAGGTCCAAAAATGCACGCGAACACTCTGCGCGCTGTTGTTTTTGCGGCGGCGTGAGCATTCTCGGCACCCATCTTGCGCTGACCTTAGACATGCCGAGATGATCGTGTAGGATTTTAAAAATTGTTGTATCGGATACTCCAACCATTTCTGCGAGTTGTTTCTTCTTTAGTCGAGCATCTTCGAGTACAATTTGTTCAACTTTTTGGATAAGTGCTGGCGTGGTCACCTCAATGCTCCTGCCCGGCCTCGGGTCGTCTTCAAGGGATTCCCTTCCTTGTTTAAATAAACTATGCCACTTGTACACCATGGTTTTTCCTGGACAAGAGTCGCCGTAAACCAATGACATCTCATTCATTATGGTCGCGACTGATTTTCCTTGCCTGGTAAGGAACTTTATAACGGCACGATATTCGATTTTTTCCATATTTCACTTTTCACTCCTGATTATGTTACTTGGTTGACGATAGCTCAAAAACTAACTGTCTAATAACAATGAAACTTCGTATTTATACTAATCATGAGTCGCTGCTACAACCCGCTCATTCCGCGAATATAAAAACGCTCCCTCGTATTTTTTCGTTTGATATTGTAAAATTTACAAACACACAAGCATTTTATATGTCTCACCACGTTTTATAGATTACTACTTATCATTTATTTGATTTTATGTGTGTACCTACTAGTGAGTGCACACCTATGGCACGCAGCAGAGTTTCGTTTCTTTAATTATAAATTATCCATTCAAAACATTCCAAATTGAACAAATAATGTTACGGAGTTTATCTAATATTATACTACCATGGCGTCAGAAATAAATTGTAATAAACATTCCATCGGCTGTCGTGAGAATACGACAATATGCCAATAATCCAATAATTATGTTTCTGTTATTTACAAATAAAAATTACTCAAAACAAACTTCAGACGTGCGAATTTTATTCAAAAAAGTATAAAGGGAGCCCAAAAAAAATCACAACTAACTTCAATCAATTGCGCTACTTGGTACGCTCTTTTTCTGTAATCAACCATTTCAATAATCCTAAGTATAAATGTGAAATTCATGAATAATTCAGGATAGTACTCGAAAAGTTCTGATATTGATGATCGCAGCTGAACTTTTTGTTTTTAATTGAATTTGTACTTGACACTTCGTTGATTAATCAGTGCGGCAGCGAATGGAAGGACTTGCAAAAACAAATAAATTTTAAAGAAAAGATTTCCAAAACTTGACATTCCCAGATACGACAACACAAAAACGAAATTTGCATGAATCGCATTTGGATATCCGTTAATGTCTCGAATACTAATAATTAAAAAAAAATGATTTTCCACATCTACTTCATATCTATATTTACTTTTATTGCTTCTTAAGTAACAGTTTTAAATGCTTTTGTTACAAATTAAAAAAACACTGAAGTATCTGTTTATTAAAACTTCCTTTTCACAATTCTCATCGCTTAATTCTAATTTCCTATATTCTTCCTTAAAAGTATATTCGAAAATCTCTCCCTGTTCTTATTTATTTATTTTACAACGGAGAAGAGTAGAGGATAGAGACTCTGTATTGGTTAAAATGCAAAACAAAAAATAACAAATTCATAATACGTAAGTAACAAGAAATGCATCTGGACAATTGTAATAGATTTAAAGACATCCACATACAATAATAATCAATAGTGTATTAACAGCCGCACTCTAATACCTGCACGCCACAAGAATCAAAATGTCACCAGGAAAATTTGATGGAGCCTGTGGTTGATTAACTTAATCACTTAAGGTTGATATATAATCCTTTTTCACATTAATTTTCGTATTCCGTATATATATATTTCGACAACTAAGTTGTGTCATCATCAGCAGATAATTAAACAGTTTTGCACCTGGAAACTAAAAACCCTTACGAAACAAATTCCGTACACGATCTGTACCGTCGAAGCCAAAACTCACACTGTATGATACACTGTTTAATTATCTGCTGTTTTCCAAAACATATGCAAAATACGAAAATTAATGTGGAAAGGGGTTATATATATATATATATATATACCAACCTTAAGCCATTAAATTTAAATCACTAGGTAAGTTGTTTTAAATTTTAAACACTTGATTTATCAGAAACTGACACAGAAAGGTTCTGAATCTTTGATGTGATGATTTGAATGGATGGTCGTGTCGTCTGTCCTAAACGTTAAGGGTGAGACTTGATAAGTCGGCGTGGGGTGCACGTCATGTGAAGATATTATCTCCGAGCATTCGACGTTGAGTAACCGCTGGCAGTCGAAAACGACTTAAACGCAATGAATAATCCAGTTTTCCAGTCGATGGCTTCCATTTTGGAACACAATGCTGCCTGCATACTTTAACAACGAGGTGTCTTTTGTTAAATTAGGACTCTAGGACCGCGTCCGATTCGAATAGTCTAAAACATAGGTTATGTAGTTTTCTCATTAGTGCCGAACTGGGCTGTTGGAAAGTTTTTTTTTTCGGCATTTACTTCATTTACTTCCTTCCTCGTACTATTACTTTTACTGCTTAACTTAAATAACAGCTCTGAATGCCGTTGTGATAAATCAATAACATTGAAATATTTATTTGCTAAAACTGAGGCATTAACTGGTGCTTGATTATTCTCTTCGCTTAATTCTAATTTCTAGTTTTCGTATTTTGCTTGTTTTTTTAATAAGTTGGTTGTTTTGTTCTAGTTAAGTCTTTGCTCTTTTTTATTAGGAGTTTCGGTTTTAGTTATATTAATGACGTTTCGGGGGAAAGATCCCCCTTTTTGAAGTTATTTATTTTCTTCAAGATGCAATATCTTTTACATATTTCGAATTGTGAACAAACGCAAGCATTTTCAAATTATCAATTTTTCTTTAATTCTCGCCAAACTAACTCACCAAAAGACATTAATGCAATGACATGTATTTTCTTTTTGTTTTTATCTCATATTAAGTATATCTGGATGCGTACTTGTAAATTGTCGTTGTTGGATGCCTGTATACACAGGGAGATGTAGGCAATTAATTTTTTAAATTTTATTGTTAGACAATTTGTTATAAATGTTACTGGGATTGATAATGTCTCTACCATTTATTGTGTTTTGAACTCTTTTACTCTTTTTATGCGTATCGTTTCTTAATTACGCATTTATTGAAACTATTTTCTATTTCGAGGATTTTGGTGTTGTCAAAGTCGAAATTATGTTTTTACTCTTAAACAAGTTTAGATAAGGCTGTTTCATATATTTTGGTGGGTTGGCTATATTGGACTGTATTTGTGTTCGTATATTCTTTTATGTTGATACTGTCTTGTTTTTCCTACATACGAGGATAGTTTGACAAGTAGTGAGAATGACACAAAGGTAGCGCTCTATTGGTAAAACAAATGCACTGTAATTTAGATTACCTATTTGTATGTTTACATTCCGATATTTAGATAAATCGATTGATTAGTTTATTTTTGACAGCTGATTGAAAAAGAAGCAACACGTCATTTTGTTAAAATGGAAAAAGCACAATAAGTAGATGGGTAAAGTCATTAAACGTGGTGGAACAAGCTGTGTTGATGAAGTGCGCTCTGGAGCACCCAAAATCGTGACTTCTAAGGAAATGATTATAAAAATCCATAATATTATTACGCAAGATCGATGACTCAAAGTGAGAGAGATATCAGACATGGAAAACATTTCAACAGAACGCGTACACCACATTTTAACGAAAGAATTGGGCCTTTCCAAGCTTTCGGCAAGATGGGTGCCGCGATTGCTTACGACAGGTCAAAAGTTCACTCGTTCTCGCACTTCCAATGAGTGTTTGGACCTTTATAAGTGGAATCCGGTTGATTTTTGTAGGCGATTTGTTACTTACAATGAAACTTGGATACACTACAGTACACCCGAAACTAAACAACAGTCGAAACAATGGTTAGAACGTGGTTCTGCACCTCCAAAGAAAGCGAAAACCACTTTATCGGCAGACAAGGTGATGGCATCAATTTTTTCGGATTCAAAGGGCATTTTGCTCATTGATTACCTTCAGAAAGGTGCCACAATAAACGGACAATATTATGCAGAACCTCTACAAAAATTGAATGTTGAGATTCGTGTTAAACTGCCAGATATGGCAAATAAAAACGTTCTGTTTCACCAAGACAACGCTCCCTCGCATATCAGCACAATTGCGATGTCCAAAATCCACGAGTTGCATTTCCAATTAGTACCACGTGCGCCTTATTCGCCGGATCTAGCCCCTTCCGACTACCACTTTTTTCCAAAATTGAAAACGGCACTAGGTGGAAAGAAATTTTCGTATAGCGACGGGCTTATCATCTTCGTAAATGAGTATTTTGCAAGCCTTCCGGAATCGCATTTTAGAGATGGCATAAGTGCATTGGAGCACCGTTGGAATAAATGAATTGCTCTTTTAGGAGAATATATTGAGAAATAAAAATTATTTTGTATTTAAAAAGTTCGTTTTTCTTTTCTATTTTCACTACTTGTCAAACTACCCTCGTATGTACCTTCACAAGATTGGCATTTTATTTCATATATACTGCTTGTTTTTCTATAAGTGTTTAGTGATTAATTTTGGTAAAAAAAGATTTATTTGTATTTTTCGTATTGTGGGTTATTTTAATATTATATTAGGTTGTCTGATAAGTGTGGTACATATTGTGTCATGAATTTTGGTTCGTTGTTGTTTGTGGTGATATTATGGTGTTTTCTCTATTTAGAATCTCTATTTTGTTTTCTCTGTTTTTGAATGTAAATAGCTTCTCTTGAAATCTTTTCTATGAAGTTCGGAAAATAGTTATTTTTTGACAGTATTGTTTTACTTTTGTTTACGTTTTTTGAAATGTTGTTTTTGTCTGACAATTCATAACACCTATTTAGTTATGAATTGTATGATATTTATTTTCTCATTAAATACAAAATTTAAGAACATTCGAAAAAAATTGTTGATATCTATCTGAATTAGTAGGTTTTGTGTGCTAATTTGAGTGAATGTTACCACTTTTCTTACATATGTATTTACTTAAAAGTATCTTCGAAAGTCACTTTAATATACCCTGTTCTTCCAATTTGTCTATTTTACAACGCAGAAGAACAGAGGATGGAGATGCTATATTGCTTAACATATAAAAGAACAAATAACAAGTACATAATACATACGTAACAAGAAATACATCTAGACAATTGTTACCATAGAATTGTGTATAGATCCAAAGATATACTTCTACAATAATGATCAATGCTGTATTACCAGTAGCACCCAAATACAAGCACTCACAATACTCCACAAGAATCAAAACGATTAGAGATTTTAATTTAGACGAAAGATGAAGAACTAACATAAAAAAATTTACTTTATGTTCTAAATTTGGACAAAAATACTCTAGAATCTATACTTCGGACAAGCAGTGGCTTCTATTACAATTTAGATCATTTATACATGAGCTTTAATTGTTGTCCGAAACTAGTATAGATACTACAATCATGTTTCCCGCATCACCTTCTTTATATATCTAGTGACTGAGGCCTTTCAAATAAAAGTATTGTATCACGTAACGATGACCAATTTTCTCCATTTTTACAAATTCATTGAAAACGTTTACCATTGGTTGCCAATAAATACTAAACAACGTGGCGTCTTTAAAGTTGAAATGTATGCTTTATAGATTGTGTACTTTCTAATACAGTGATATTTTTCAAACAACTACCAGAATTTCTTGCGATCGAGGAGGCGTTATTCCAGGATACCGAGCAGGCTCTCTGATAATAACGGGAAAACCTTCGTTGACCCGGACCAAATTGTAAATGCCTTTGCAGATATTTTCGCTTCTTCATTATTATCCCCATTGGATTTAATGCATGGTAATTCATATATTGATTCATATACTGGTTCCTTGCCTCACTCCTTCGCACTGACAACTGAGGAAGAGCTGACGGGTGTAATAGGCTGGCTTCCGGACAAGTTTTCTGCTGGTGATGACTCAATTCCTGCTTTCTTGGTGCGGGACTGCAGGGCTGTCTTTGCTTACCCATTTAAGATTATTATCAATCTTTCCATTTCAACCAGTATTTTTCCAAGCACGTGGAAAACTACTAGAATTATCGCTGTGCATAAGAAGGGTGACCGTGCTGTAATTAGCAACTACAGACCCATATCCATCATCCAACTCTCCAACTTTGCCAAGGTTTTCGAAAAGGTTCTCCACTCCAGGCTCTTCAGTAGCACGCGTTTATTGACATCTCCTCATCAACATGGCTTTGTTGTTGGTCGATCCACGGTTACCAATCTGGCAACTCTTGCACAGTATGTGGGTGAGGTCTTGGATGGGCGTGGTCGGGTCGATGTTATTTATACTGACCTTTCAAAGGCCTTCGATACTATAGACCACCGAGTATTGTTGCATAAACTGGCTTCCTTTGGTTTGGTTTCTGCTTCAACTGACCTATTACGATCTTACCTAACTGAGAGACGCTGTTGACGTACAATGGCTATTCCTCTTATGATTCGTTTTTGACGTCTGGTGTGCCGTAGGGATCTAATGTGGGTCCTTTGCTGTTTATACTATTTATAAATGACCTTCTTTGTCATATTGATTGTTCGGTGCTTGCCTATGCAGACGACATAGGGATTTTTTCTGAAATTCGTTTCCCTGAGGATGTTGGTGGCCTGCAGCGAAATTTGGAGTTCCTGGAGGGGTGGTGTAGACGGTTTGGATTAAGGCTAAACATTGACAAGTGCCATACCATGACCTTCCCACGTTCTACTTTGCATTTCGAATCCATGTACCACATCGGGGATGTTAGTTTGGGGAGGGTGAGAGAGTTTAGGGATCTTGGAGTGATTTTTGACTCTTGTCTCACCTTTCGGCCGCAAATCACTAGTGCGTGCTCGGAGGCCTGCAATGTGTCCTTTGTGACGCCTAGGGCGCGGACTAATGCGCTAAGGAGGACGCCTATCTACATACGTTTTGAGCAGATGTGCCAATAAATTTATTGATTTGTTGGCCTAGCATGCATACTGTATATATATTTGTAATGATTTTTGTTTCACTTGCTTTACTTTTATACATTACTTTGATTTAACATTTATTTTTATTATATCTATTGCACACATGTCCAAACTCAGTTTTATAATTTTGCACTTTCCTGTTATTGGGCTACTAGTCTGTTGGAAATAAAGGTCATTATTATTATTATCTCTAGGTCAGACCGGGTACTTATGGGACGACCTAGTAATATTTTTGATTTTTACCTATCAGTAAATATTGGACAATATATTAACGTTTTCGAAACTGAAACACTAAAACTAAGTAACCGGGGCGACTCCACTTTCTCTTATTGTTTAACACACGACTGCAGAATTTTTTCACGAAGATACTTTTGAACATCTGCACCTCTTGCTTTATTTCTTTTCTACACTTTTTAATATGAATACCTTCCAAGTAACATGCCAGAGGTACTTTACACGCTTTCCGCAACAATTATTACAAATTTTTCAGAATGTTCATGTATCTTATTATCCATATTGCGTTTACTATTACTGTACGGGTATGTACATATTTGTCTTATATTAATCAATACGTGTATACATTGCTGACTATATCAAATATACAACGCACTGTTTAATTAAGTCCAATCACAATGCAATCTATATACTAAATAAATTTCAGAAAAGACAAACAGAAACAGTCGACTTCGTAATCGAAGCATGTAAAGGTATTTGGAATATTTATAAAACAAATCCACATAAAAACCAAACGAAATACCGACGAAAGTCTGTAAAGTGCAAAATATACAAAAACGTACGTAGTTTATTCAAATTAAATGTTTGCTTTGGATGATTTCAATTATCGGAAATAGGGGTTCATGAAATTATATAAACGATGATGTGGTAAACTTAGAGCCTTTTGGGCTGCGAGCAGAGGAAAGTTATTTTTCTCTACAGTCTCGCGTGTCGGTAAAGACATAAATATTAATATGTGTATTTTTAATTAACATTTTTATTAGGTACATACACTCAAGTTTCTTTATGAATAATTATTATGGTGAAAGAGAGTTGGAATAATATGAAAAGTTTAAGCTTGCTCGCATGAAAAAGTGAGTGGGAAGTACTTTAAAATGCAAGCGAAATTGTAGAGTTAAAAAGAAGATAGATATATACAGCTACCACCAATACTCTGTGTAATATTTTCAGTTTCGAAAAGTAGATGAATAAAGACAAATGAATATTCTGCTTCGAAACAATACTCCATAAACAATTTCAATTGTTGCTGCTGCAATAATTTTTATTCTTGTAGTTACAATCACAATAATAGTGATATTACTTAGTGTCAATAGTAGTAATAATATTAGGTGGGCAACTAAGTTCTCGCTTTTTTTTGGATGAAAGTGCAACTTTATTGTGAAAAAATGTTTACAAATGAATCATCTAAAATATTGCCCATCGCTAGCGACAACTTTTTCCCATCTTTCTGGCAGAGCTCGAATACCGTCACGATAGAAGTGTTCGTCGTTTGAGGCTATCCACGAATCAAGCCATTTTGAGATGTCTTCATATGAGTGGAACTGCTGATTAGCCAGACCATGTGCCATGGAACGGAACAAGTAATAATCGGACGGTGCAATATCTGGGGAATATGGCGGGTGGGGTAGGACCTCCCATTTGAGCGTTTCTAAGTAGGTTTTAACGGGTTTGGCAACGTGAGGCCGAGCATTGAATCACTTTTTCGTGCCTCTGCTCGTATTGTGGCGGCTTTTCGCGCAGTGCATGGCTCAATCGCTTCAATTGAGTTCGATACCGTTTCCCAGTGATGGTTTCGTTCGGGTTCAACGGCTCATAATAAATAACACCGCCCTGGTCTCACCAAATACACAGCAAAACCTTCGCAGCGTGAATATCCGGCCGAACCGACGACGTAGAAGCATGACTGGGCAGTCCCTATGATTTTATTCTCTTTGGGTTGCTGTAATGAATCCATTTTTCATCACCCGTAACGATGCGATAAAGAAAACCCTTCCTTTTTTGCCTCTGGAGCAGTTGTTCACAGGCGAAGAAACGACGCTCAACGTCTCTTGGCTTCAAATCCTAAGGAATCCAAGTTCCTTGTTTTTGAGTGATTCCCAACTCATGCAATCGCTGGGAAATGGCTTGTAAACATTTCAACAGAATGCGTACACCACATTTTAACGAAGGAATTGGGCCTTTCCAAGCTTTCGGCTAGATGGGTGCCGCGATTGCTTACGACTGATCAAAAGTTCACTCGTTTGCGCATTTCCAATGAGTGTTTGGACCTTTATAAGCGGAATCCGGTTGATTTTTGTAGACAATTTGTTACTTGCGATGAAACTTGGATACACTACAGTACACCCGAAACTAAACAATAGTCGAAACAATGGTTAGAACGTGGTTCTGCACCTCCAAAGAAAACGAAAACCACTTTATCGGCAAACAAGGTGATGGCATCAATTTTTTCGGATTCAAAGGGCATTTTGCTCATTGATTACATTCAGAAAGGTACCACAATAAACGGACAATATTATGCAGAACCTCTACAAAAATTGAATGTTGAAATCCATGCTAAACGGCCAGATATGGCAAATAAAAAGATCCTGTTTCACCAAGACAACGCTCCCTCGCATACCAGCACAGTTGCGATGTCCAAAATCCACGAGTTGCATTTCCAATTAGTACCGCATGCGCCTTATTCGCCGGATCTAGGCCCTTCCGACTTCCACCTTTTTTCAAAATTGAAAACGGCACTAGGTGGAAAGAAATTTTCGTCTAACGACGAGCTTATCGTCTTCGTAAATCAGTATTTTGCAAGCCTTCCGGAATCGCATTTTAGAGAAGGCACAAGGGCATTGGAGCACCGTTGGAATAAATGTATTGCTTTTTTAGGAGAATATATTGAAAAATAAAAATTATTTTGTATTTAAAAAATTTTTTCTTTTTCATTCTCACTACTTGTCCAACTACCCTCGTATTATCATGTTAATAATGTTCACGTCAAGTCATTATTTTATCTGATTTCTTATAAAAATGAAATCAAAAAGTTGAACTAATAATTTTATTGCAAGGTTTTGTATATTTTATAAAAAGTCAACTAATACTAAGTTTATTTCATATGGGACCACCTGAATAAATGATATTTACAGTACGTATTTAACTTATTAATTTGAAAGAAATCTTAACACATTTTCTAATATCTCTGTCGGATCAACAGTACAAATAGCGAAGAATCGAATTAACATTTCGCATTACTTTTCACCCTGTCTAAATACGGTTTTCCGACGACAAACGTTTTCAATTTGTTCACTTTTCCCCAAATTGAAAACGCACCACCAGAATAAAAAGTAAATATATATTTACGTTTTCGTGTCTGGAAGAAACTTTCGCAATTGCATCCGAATCTGGAACGCCCAGTGAGCTGATCTGTAAAAGTTTCAGTGGAAGGAGAGGTATTGTAAAGGATTACCCTACCTTAAAATTGTCTATCATTCTTTATGTTCTGGGGTTTCGAGGATTCGAAAAAATACACGTGTGTGTATATCGAACCTTTCGATTACAGATCGTGTAGAAGAGATATATTATAGGTTGGTTACGAGCAGGTGTGTGTGTGTGCCTGTGCGCTTTGTATTATTATGTGAATGTATATATTCATCTAGAATATTCTTTGATAGGTAGAGCGTATCCAATGAAAAACACTTAAGAACTCTTATTTATTGTCCTCTTTGTTGAATTTAAATGATTGTAAACGAAAGATTAAAAGTTAGGTTAAGTTCATCTCATGTATTTTATATAGAATGGATTATACATACTACAGTAACTAGTGAACCTGAGGAAGCAAGACAGAACAAATAAAAAAATATTCTTGGTTTTCTAAAATGACGATTGTTATTTGATTAGAAGTGAACTGCTCTTAGTTTGTTTAAAAAATATAAAACGTAGGTTATCGATTATTAAATTTCTATTTTCAATAAACAGAAAAAACGATGAAATCAAAACTGGGATGGAATCGGTCTTCGAGGTCTAATCTCCACCGATTGCAGACATAAAATGATGGACATCTGAATTTAAGCTGCACCTGAAATGAAGAAACAGCTCAAAGAATGAGCTGAAACTGGCGCAAGTGCTCCGAATTATGTATGAATTGTACATTCATCTGGAAACTTTAGGGCTACTGTTGTTTTTGGACTACAGTAGAATCCTTTTTATTGACTATCTCTTCAAAAGGGTAACACAATAACAGGCGAATATAGAATATATAAAATGTAGGTTATCGATTATATATTTCTATTTTCAATAAACAGAGAAAACGATGAAATCAAAGTTGGGATCTGTCTTTGAGGTCTAACCTCCATCGATTACAAACATAAAATAATGCACATCTGAATTTAAACTACACCTGAAATGAAGCAACAGTCGAAAGAATGGGCCGACACTGGCGCAAGTGCTCCGAATTATGTATGAATTGTACACTCCTCTGGAAACTTTAGGGCTACTGTTTTTTTTGGACTACAGTAGAACCCTTCTTATCAATTAACTCTTCAAAAGGGTAACAATAACATGCGAATATAGAAAATATAAAACGTAGGTTAGCGATTATTAAATTTTTATTTTCAATTAACAGAACAAACGATGAAATCAAAGTTAGGATGGAACCTGTCTTCTAGGTCTAATCTCCATCTATTGCAAACATAAAATGATGCAGATCTGAATTTAAACTACACTTGAAATGAAGCAACAGTTGAAAGAATGGACTGAGACTGGCGGAAGTGCTCCGAATTACGTACGAACCGTGCACTCTTCTGGAAACTTTAGGGCTACTGTTTCTTTTGGACTACAGTAGACTCCTTCTTATAGATTAACTCTTCAAAAGGGTAACACAATAATAGGCGAATACAGAAAATATAAAACGTAGGTTAGCGATTATTAAATTTCTATTTTCAGTGCTCTAATAAAAGTAATTCGAGTGATATAAAATAATACAGAGCGATTCAATTTATTGAATAAAATATAAAAAGAATTAAATTAAAACTTGTATCGAACGATACGTGAGGTACTTGCGTGTCTATATATATAGATCCTGGGCCAGGATGCTATGTATATTTCGCGGTCGCAAAATAAACACGTGGACACTGCATTTGCGGGTAAAACTTAACTGCACAAGCTCGTAGAATGAATGTGTGTAGCCTTGGTCATGGCTGGAGTAGAAATCTCTGTTTTTTCTTACAAGCTGGGACTTTTAAGAAAAGAAGCGGCAAGTTGAAAGGTAGGATGTTGGTCACGTTTGAACTAACCAATGAGACGAGAGAATAGGCACGCCAAAAGATTAGAATAAATTAAAAGTGCGATTACAATATCAATATAAGCACCAAGCTGATAGATATCTAAATAGAATAATAGACGTGTATTCTGTGTGAAAAAAAAAGAAGGATTAATATTTGAATCTCTAACTGCATTTTGAAATCAGTAAAATTGAATTAATATTGAATGTGAATCAATGGAATGTTACTAGGACTATTCTAAGAAAAGGTTTGGAAAGTTCTAGGTATTTAGCTTCTTAGAAATCGACGACGGTTTGTTTTATTACAGCCTGACCGTACGTGATGAAAACAAAAGATTTCGCATGTGAGTATAATAGAAAGAATGTCTAAGTAATAAATTATGGATTCAAAATTGAATTGTATTTAAATTAAAATAAAGTAATTTAAAAATATGATATAAAAAATTATTATATATGCGAAGCGTAACAATTATATTTTAGGGGAATAAATATTTGAGTCATAATAACATTCCTTACCATTAATTTATGGATTTTTTCCCTATTAACACAGTTTGAACATTTTAAACACTTAAATAAGTTAATAAATTAATTTCGCGAGGGAAAATAGTAATATACCGTAATACCGTATAATCTGGTACGTTGACTTCCGCGGTTGTGGTTCATACTATCTGCTTCTGGGGTTCCGAACTGGAACCGCGTCACTGGTATAACTGCCGACGTTTCGTACCCACTCGTATAGGACATCTTCAGGGCTCAACTACTGCTATTGTCTGATAATATCGAATAATTGAATTTATCTTTGATGCAATTCAAGTTACATAGGTACATATTAAACAAATGTATATCATCTAGTTTGTTTTTCATAAAGATTAATATTTTATAAAAAAATAATACAAAAGTAATTTTTCATTTATTTAATTCACTATTTAGACTTTGAAGGTTCTTAGAATATTATTGTTTACATATTTGAAAAGTTTGTTGTATTAATTTATTAAAATTGAGTTGATTATTTTGAAAAGATATTTATTTTTCAAGTCAGGTAATGTACAATTTAACTGGTGATTGAACAATTCGTTGTATTAATTTTTCTACAGTCTGAGATTGCAAGTTGAATCATTTAAGCTAGCCGAAGCATTATTTTCTTTAGTTTTAAAAGTATTTATTAACTTTATCTGTTACATTTGCTTTTATTATCAACTTAGTTAAAAACGTAATATCTTTTCTATAATAATACATATATACATATATATATATATATATATATATATATATATATATATATATATATATATATATATATATATATATCAGTAAGGGCTGTATAATCGACCGTACTCTTAATATCTTAAACGTAACTATTATCAGGTGTATCGGTTTGTTGAACAAATACGAGGGTCGTTTGACAAGTAGTGAGAATGGAAAAGAAAAACGAATTTTTTAAATACAAAATAATTTTTATTTTTCAATATATTCTCCTAAAAGAGCAATACATTTACTCCAATGCCCTTATGCCATCTCTAAAATGCGATTCCGGAAGGCTTGCAAAATACTCATTTACGAAGATGATAAGCTCGTCGTTAGACGAAAATTTCTTTCCACCTAGTGTCGTTTTCAATTTTGGAAAAATGCGGAAGTCGGAAGGGGCTAGATCCGGCGAACAAGGCGCATGCGGTACTAATTGGAAATGCAACTCGTGGATTTTGGACATCGCAACTGTGCTGGTATGCGAGGGAGCGTTGTCTTTTTATTTGCCATATCTGGCCGTTTAGCACAGATTTCAACATTTAATTTTTGTAGAAGTTCTGCATAATATTATCGGTTTATTGTGGCACCTTTCTGAAGGTAATCAATGAGCAAAATGAGTCCCAAAAAATTGATGCCATCACCTTGTTTGCCGATAAAGTGGTTTTGGCTTTCTTCGGAGGTGCAGAACCACGTTCTAACCATTGCTTCGACTGTTGTTTAGTTTCGGGTGTACTGTAGTGTGTTCAAGTTTTATCGCAAGTAACAAATCGTCTACAAAAATCAACCGGATTCCGCTTATAAATGTCCAAACACTCATTGGAAATGTGCAAACGAGTGAGCTTTTGATCAGTCGTAAGCAATCGCGGCACCTATCTTGCCGAAAGCTTGGAAAGGCCCAATTCTTTCCTTAAAATGTGGTGTACGCCATCTGTTGAAATGTTTACCATGTCTGCTATCTCTCCCGCTTTGAGTCGTCGATCTTGCGTAATAATATTATGGATTCTTATAATCATTTCCTTAGAAGTTACGATTTTGGGTGCTCCAGAGCGCGCTTCATCAACACATCTTATTCTACTACGTTTAAATTCATTTACCCATCTACTTATTGTGGCGGATGATAGAGTAGATTCACCTAGTGTTTCCCGTAACTCATCTTTTATTTCTGTAGCTTTCATACCCTTAATTACGAAGTATTTAATCATCGCACGATACTCTGCTTTTTCCATTTTAAGAAAACGACGTGTTGCTTCTTCTTCAATCAGCTGTCAAAAATAAACTAGTCAACCGATTTATCTAAATATCGGAATGTAAACATATAAATAGACAACCTAAATTACAGTGCATTTGTTTTACCAATTAGAGTGCCACCTCAAACTATCCTAGTACTCAAACAATTTTCGCTTTCAATACTCTATATTTCGCTGACAAACCTTGTAGCACACTCCTGAAGAAGCTGCAAAGGTTTGGCAGCGAAATATATCATAGAGTATTGCAAACTAGAATTGTTTGCGTCTTTGTTCAACAGACCGATACATCTGATAATAGTTACGTTTAAGACATATACATATATATGTATATTATACACACACACACACACACACACACACACACACACACAAATATATATATATATATATATATATATATGTATATATGTATATATGCATTTATTAAGTAGATTATTGCTACTGTTTTATTTCATTTATTTTTCCTTAAATTAAAGAAATTAAAGAATATCGTTTTAGTATAGTATTATTTTATTCTTTTAATAAATATAAAAATACAAAAGTTCAAATAAATATTCAATATGTTTGATATAGACATGATATTGGCAACATTTATGTCTTACATATTCCTTCATATAAAATCTATATTTTCAGTCTTTGGAAACATTACCATCTGTGACTAATACCAACTCCAACATTATAGTTGGGGCGACCAGTTCCAAAAGGACCTCCGTAATGCCTGCCGTATTGTCCTTCCACGAAAGCATTAGTATTTCCTTTATTGTAGAAGTTATATCTACCAGTGGCGCTGAAGTCCGTTCCAAATCCTCTGGTGTTTGAGGCACCAACACCCAATGTACTACCAGAAGGTTTATGCATGTAGTCTAAAGACCCTCCAGTTGTCAGAGGCCCATTCGGTTTAAATTGTTTAGACGCGAACCCGGTGCCCGTCAGGTGGTGTTTGTCGTTATTGAACAGAGTGCCAGTGTGGCTCAGAGTTGCTCTGCTTGTACCATCCACACCAAAACTGGTTTGTCTCCTGACTCTACGAAGAGGTACTAAAATATATTCTTCTCCATTGGCATCTACCACATTTGAATACTCGTAGCACAATGCCGAAGCAACGAAGAAGAAAACAAGAACAATCGACTTATTCATTTTTAAATTAATACTTTGTAAATGCGGTTGTTTGCAATTTGATGTGAAACAAGTAAGCGAGTTTTGAAACTGATGCTTAACAGGGTTTGGATCTGCAATTATATAGTACTAATGCTAGGTTGGGATTTTTTACATTCACCGGACTAAAGGGTTTTACGTTTTCCTGACCCTGACACCCGTTTTTTATTGTCTCATTTAGATTAGCGAACGCTGTAAAAGAATTCCCCAAGTTTTAATATCAATTTTGATGTAACGTAATGCATTGATATCTTTCATTGAAGTTTGTTTATTTTATTTTTTAATTACTGCAAACTGATAACTGTGTGTTATCAGAGTTTCGACCGAGAATTATCAAAACGCTTTCTAAATAGTTAATAAAATGAACATACGTACAAGGTTTGTTTGTTGATCACATTAACACAAATAATAAATTTTGCAATTGCTATATGTATACATACATATACACATACATGTGTCTACATACAATTTCTCGCTTAAATTCAATATTAGTATTGTACTTACCTATCAGTTAATAAGATTATTTCTTTCGTTTATATGGCATTAAATAATAAAGTAATGAATGAAACAAAATTTAAGTTAAGAATATGATCAATTAAATCTAATGCGCTATTTTCAACTAAGGGTCAGACCGAAAATAACTGCCTTTTTAATTAGTGCAAAGCAACAAGGAAAGCAACAAGGAAAGACCTGTGGTTACCACTGCAACATGGTAAAAGTATACTGTGGATATAAAAAAAATTGATAAGATTGTGTAAAAAATTAAGAAAAGTAAATCAAATCATACTATATTTAAGAACGTTAGAAAAAATCTATTAGCAACAAATAACAAAGTTATCCCTAAAGAGAAAAATGGAGTAGAAGAAAATAAAAAAGTACTTAAAGCAAAAAACGATGATTGCAAAATGAACTTGTAGATGAGTAAAAAGCAAGTATTTAGATAACACACTCAAAGTGTTGGAGGTGACACTTCAAAATAAAAAAAAATTTACTACGGAATTAAGAGTAATACCAATAGAAACTACGGAAATATAGTACCAGGTATACCGGAAAATCACTATCGGGTTACCTAACAGATGCCGCTATGCTTTAGTATGCACTGTGATGATTTGACATATGTCATTTTATTCTACTGGCATCAAGCTTCATAAGCATACATGTTGTATTTTGTGAAAGTAACACTGTCATGGATTTATACCTCTTTGAAAATGTAGAGTTTCGTGCCTGAAAAGGTGCATTTGCGGCACGCATTACTTTTCTTATTTAATCAAAAGAAAAAAGCCGATGAATGTAATCGTTAGCTTGTAGAAACTTACGGTGAGCATACGCCAACCATAAAAACATGTGAGGCATAGTTTCGACAATTAAAAGGTGGTGATGTCGATGTGCAAGACAAAGAACGTTCTGGTAGACCGAAAAGGTTTGAAGATGCGAAACTGCAGGACTTATTGCATGAAGACCCAACCCAAACACTGTGTGAAGAACAAAGAATGGTCTCGTAGATCGAGAAAGTTTAAAGATGCGAAACTTCAAGAGTTATTGGATGAAGACCCAACCCAAACTCAAGAACAATTGGCAGAAGCGTTAAATGTGGCACAAGAAACAATTAGGCGATCTAATTCAGGTTTCTCATTTGTCCTTTTTACATTCTAAACTACTTAATTATTTATTTTGTATTGGACAATTATTGAACGAAATGTGTATTCTGAAAAATATAATGTGAATTTATTTCGCGTTTGATTTCCAGTTTCTATTAAATTAAAAAAATAATAATTCGACATCAAATAATTTGGCGTCATTTTTCGTTTATTATTCATTTAAAACCTCAACAGTTATCCAGTAGGAAACATTGTATGCAATCAGGATTTCGTTTAAAATCTCTGTAACATTTGAATTTGACACACAAAAACAATTGGCAGAAGCGTTAAATGTGGCCCAAGAAACGATTAGCAACCGATTATGAGCAATGGAAAAAATCCAAAAGATGGTCAAATGGGTGCCACATCAATTAAATGACGGGCAAATGGAAAATCGAAAAATCATCTGTGAAATGCTGCTTCAAAGATATGATCGGAAGTGATTTCTGCATCGAATACTGATGGGCGATGAAAAATGGATTTGTTTCGAAAACCCTAAGTTCAAAAGATCATGGTTGCCACCTATCGATTCGAGCAAAGTCATTTTGTTCGTAAGACAATGCTCTGTGTTTGTTAGGACCAGAGTGGCGTGGTGTATTACGAACTGTTTAAACCTGGTGAAACAGTTAATACTGACCGCTATCGACAATAAGTTTTACTCAAAGGACAAACCGTTTTTTTGGGATGGCATCAATAAGTTGCTTGAAAGATGGGCAAGATATGTAGAATCAAATGACCAGTACTTTGAATAAATAAATTTTTCCAATTTCTTGAAAATAATGTAGTTTTTTACGAAAAACCGGTAATGACTTTCCGGTACAACTAGCATATCTTTTAAAATTATGCGATAATTATTATTATCACATAAACAAAATTGTAGCTCTTGAGAATGTAGCAAACAAATTACGAAAAGTTGAGGAAAAATCGGTGTTTTTATTTATTATTTCTCAATAAGAAATTAATAAATAGTAAAACAAGAACTATAAAACAAACGGTCGAAAAAAGAAATACAAAATATAAGAATAACAATTAAGTTAAATATTTAAAAAATAGACCTAATTTGATATATGTATTTACATCCCTTAATATAAACGATATTTATTTCCAAATGTCCAGTTTTAATAATAAACAAACACATGAATCCACTTCTTGTTTACCCTTATATGCTGGCAGAAACAAATATGCCTACTCAAGTTTATTCTGTTTTACAAATAACATAAATTTAGTTCTAACGATAAGCTTTTTCCATTTTATCTTAATGCTGTAAATTATATATATGCTGCAATATTTCTTTATACATTTTTTGTTTTCCATATGTTCTTGGAGTCACAAAATTTACTGCTCTTCTTTATTTATTTGTTCATTAACGACATTGTTTCGAGTTTATGTACATAAAAGCTTCCGTTGTTTTACCTGTTTGTTTCCTTAGACATGTTATTTTGTTTTCTGTGTAATCACGGTGGTTTATTGTTTGGTTTGCGTGTGTTGTCTGTTTTTTATCATTGGGTATTAGTGCATACTGTTGTGTAAATATACATGAATGCCTGTAAGTGTTGTTTCCTCTCTGAATATTTCTTTTCTATATTTATTAATGGTGGTCATAATACATGTACGAGGCTTTTATTTTCCTTTTGAGTTTTAGTAACTGGTCTTTTAGTAGCACGAAGGTAGCCGTTTATATTTCGGGAACTGGCAACACTGCTAGTGTTGTCTCCGATCTGATGACTGCATGGTGAAGTTTGTAATTTTTGACAATATATTGACAGTTTTATTATCCGGTCGCTTTTTCTATTGTTGACAGTAACTTGAAAACTTTATATGTCGAAAAAATGGAATTAACTCGCGAACATTTTCGTGAAATTCTTTTTCATAAATTTCGGCGTGGATTATCTCAACAAGAATGCAACGACGAGCTGAATTCTTATTATGGTGATGAAGCACCGTCGAAAACTACAGTATATCGTTGGTATAGTGAATTCAAACTTGGACGGCCTTCATTGGACGATGAATTTCGAGAAGATCGTCGCACAAATGTTGTTATGTCGGAAAACATTAATGCAGTGTCTGAATTGATAATGCAAGACCATAATGTGACATACCGTTAGGTATTAGTAACCGTGCAGCGTACATAAGATCCTGCATGAACATTTAGCCTTTGGGTACCACGTAATTTGACAACCGCTCAAAAAGAGGACTCGGGTCGATTTGTGCTAAGAAATGCACAAAAAAAATACAATGGCGGTGCTTCAAAGAGCATTTATAAAGTCGTATGAACCCGATAGTAAACAGCAGTCGACTGTGTGGGTATTCCAAGATGAGTCAAAACCAACAAAAGTTGTTCGCGCTCGAAGCACATCAAAGCAAATAGTCGCCTGGTTTTCGGAAAAATCGGTCACGTCGCAACCGTGCTTTTAGAGTGTTGTAGAACGGTCAATTCCAAATGGTACATAACTATTTGTTTGCCAAAAGTTTTTGAAGAAATAAGGAAAACAAACCGAAAACGACTGATCATTCTCCACCATCACAATGCGAGCCCTCACAAGTCGGTTCAAACAATTGAATATTTGACCGGGCAAAACATTGAAACATGTGATTTATTTTTGTTCCCGCAAGTGAAGAATAAACTTCGCGGTCAACGGTTTTCTACGCCGGAAGAGGCAGTTGAAGTATTCAAGACTCATATTTTGGAGATACCGCCTTCCCAGTGGTAGCAATGCAATTCGACATTGCTTTAAACGAATGCAAAAGTGCATTGATTTTCCAGGGGAATATTTTGAAAATCAATAAAAAAAACTCTTTTCGATAATAAAAATTTTTTTTTGTTTGCTATTCCCGAAATATAAACGGCTACCCTTGTATTATGATTATTACATTGTTACTATTACTATTATTGTCATCTAACATCGTACTTAATCCTACTTGTAAAATAAACAATTTTAAAGGATGTAAAGCTTTTATTTAGAAAAATAAATCATTAGTACATTTATATTTACATTTTCTTTCTCAACATTTACAATCTAAGAATATGTGAGTATACAAAATCACCATTTTTCTTCGTAGTCAATGCTAATTTATTGTATGTATCCTCATACGCCCTGTAAACGGTACCATCTTCGTCATCAGTACTTGTAACTTTAGCACCCGGAATAGAAATCTTCGATAATGCATCTGCATAAGAACGTTTCACTCGATCTTTTTTGAATATTTCACTTTGACCAACGTATTCATTATTCGGCTTGTCGAATTTTCGTAACTGCGCATAAGGTAGAATAATTAAGGGATCTTCTTGGTCAGAAAGAAGATATTCTTGACGGTACGCCGTAATGCATGGTACGACCGTAAAAATTAATATTAAAAATGCCATATCGATCAAAGAAATTGAAACTAGCACTAGAGTTATTCAAGAGATGCTTTAATAATTCCTTATATATGAAAACTGCGTGGCTTTTGCATTTTGAATATGTAAAGTGTGGGGAATTCCTCCTTCCTGCTGCAGCATAAATTACCGCGAGCGAATGATAATTTGACCGTAATATCCATATTGTATAAAGCTTATCTACTCTGTTTAATACGCACGTAATTACCTAGACTATTAATAGATTGTCATAATATTATCGCAAGAATTTCCACATTCTTAGACATAATTGTTCATATATAGGGTGTATCAAAATGATTGTTTAATTAAAAGTCTTAGAATAGAAGGTGTGGAGATAGAAATTGTTGTAGAACAATGAAGATTGTTCGTGAGTTGTGAAGATTTTTCTCAATTTATTAGAGATTGTAATTTTAAATACTTTATTGTCCGTCTTTATGGATGTAGACGCTAAGCTTGTAGTACCACGTTTCTTTCCTGGTAATTCTTTAAAGCTCCAAACTATAGGTTTGGTCAGTTCCCATGTTTCTATTAATCCGTATATGGTGACAAGAAAAAATTAAACTTGAATATCATATACATGAATGAATGTTGTGTTATGCGCTACTCTCTGTACGAACACACTCATATCTTTAATTACACCGTCAGTCAGTACAGTCTACCAATTTTAAATAATGCTCAGGACTTGGTGGTGCTGTTGGATGATTGTCTGATTTTCGTAGAACACATAAACAATACGAGGATAGTTCGACAAGTAGTGAGAATGACACATAGGTGGCGCTCTAATTGGTAAAATAAATGCACTGTAATTTACGTTACCTATTTATATGTTTACATTCCGATATTTAAATACCGGTTGATTTGTTTATTTTTGACAGCTGATTGAAAAAGGAGCAACATGTCGTTTTGTTAAAGTGGAAAAAGCAGAGTATCGTGCGGTGATTAAATACTTCGTAATTAACGGTAGGAAAGCTACCGAAATAAAAGATGAGTTACGGGAAACATTAGGTGAATCTGCTCCATCAACCGCCACAATAAGTAGATGGATAAAACAATTTAAACGTTATAGAACAAGCTGTGTTGATGAAGCGCGCTCTGGAGCACCCGAAATCGTGACTTCTAAGGAAATGATTATAAAAATCCATAATATTATTACGCAAGATAGCAGACATGGTAAACATTTCAACCGAACGCGTACACCACATTTTAACGAAAGAATTGGGCCTTTCCAAGCTTTCGGCAAGATGGGTGCCGTGATTGCTTACAACTTATCAAAAGTTCACTCGTTTTCGCAATTTCAATGAGCGTTTGGACCTTTATAAGCGGAATCCGGTTGATTTTTGTAGGCGATTTGTTGTTTGGCATCAATTTTTTTGGATTCAAAGGGCATTTTGCTCATTGATTACTTTCAGAAAGGTGCCACAATAAACGGACAATATTATGCAGAACCTCTACGAAAATTAAATGTTGAGATTCGTGCTAAATGGCCAGGAATGGCAAAGAAAAAGATTCCGTTTCACCAAGACAACGCTCGCTCGCATACCAGCACAGTTGCGATGTCCAAAATCCACGAGTTGCATTTCCAATTAGTACCACATGCGCCTTATTCGCCAGATCTAGCCGCTTCCGACTACCACCTTTTTTTAAAATTGAAAACGGCACTAGGTGGAAAGAAATTTTCGTCTAACGACGAGCTTATCATCTTCGTAAATGAGTATTTTGCAAGCCTTCCGGAATCGCATTTTAGAGATGGCATAAGGGCATTGGAGCACCGTTGGAATAAATGTATTGCTCTTTTAGGAGAATATATTGAAAAATAAAAATTATTTTGTATTTAAAAAATTCGTTTTTCTTTTCCATTCTCACTACTTGTCAAACTACCCTCGTACTTATCTAGTTGAAATCAGAATTTTGAGCTTTATTTTAAGAAACTGAATATTTGACGGAATTTAGCAAAGCTTCGGCTTCAAAGTAGGCGAAGACCGTTTCATCTGCAGGGATGGTCATGGTATCGGTTTTTTGGGATGCGTGTGGAATAATTTTCATTAACTATTTTGAAAAAGGAAAAACTATCAACGGCGAGTATTATGCGAACTTATTGCAACATTTGAGCGAAGAAATCAAGTAAAAACGGCCGTATTTGGCTAAGAAGAGAGTGTTGTTTCATCAAGATAATGCACCAACTCACAAATCCGTTATTGCGGTGGCCAAAATTAATGAATTAAAGTTTAAATTGCTACCTCATGCACTCTATTCGTCAGATTTAGCCCCCTCGAATTATTTTCTGTTCCCAAACTTGCAAAATAGCTCAGTTGTTAAAGATTTTCCAACGACGAAGAAGTGATGTCGGCAGTTAATGGCTATTTTGAGGAGCAAAACAGTTCTTACTATAAAAAGGGGGTCGAACTTATTGAACATCACTGGGAAAAGTGTATAGAGCTGAAAGGAAATTATGTTGAAAAATAAATATATTTCTTTCCAAAACTTTTGTGTTTTCTTTAGTGGGTTGGGTACATCTAGGACCGCCCTCGTATAACTGTATGTTCCGTTCGTGTTCTGTGTTCCGCTATGAAACAATTGACGAAAATATAGGTATTTTGATGAGACTGAACTACCATCATTAACATCTAGCTTAAAATAGTATATGTAACAAATATATAAGGGAATACAAAGCAATAGTTATTATTTATATTAATATATAATTATACAATATAAATGCTGTTTATTAAACCAGTATAAAACGTTTATTATTACCTTTTTCGACACGTATTTATATATTCTTTATTTTATTGGGCGCCTTTAATAATAGTTATAATAGAAATAATAATAATAAAAATTTATGAACCTGGAGTTATGTAACAATTTATTGTATTTTAACAAAGCAACTAGTGGCGAATATATTAGATTGTTTCATTGATAAATTTCTTTTATTGAATCGAAGATAATTTATGGGATGTCGAAGATGTTAAAACTCGTATCTTTAATTTAAAAACTTCCCTATATAATGAGGGGCATTCTGAATTTGTAAACACAATAAGTTGCTACTGGTGAATTCGACTAGATACACTAAAGGACCCGTAATAACATGATTTTTTAGTATAAAAAGCATCTAACGGGTTTCCATAAGAATGAGCCAGATTAAATATATACCAAAAGTGACAAACTATACCTTGCATTATGGAAGCCACAGAAATATAAATTAATTTATGAAATGCATGCATGCATAGACTGCATTACTTTGAAATGTAAATATCTTATCGTGCATAGAAACCAAAATACCGTACTCTGAAACAATATGGTAATATGAGAAATATCCCACCTGCAATACATTTTCCAGTCTTTTGCTTCGCAGCACTCACTGATTTTAAGTCTGTTGAAATTAATAGAAGATACATTACATTATCGTTTTTATTATTTTACATACTGCTGTTAATTATAAAAATTATGTAAATAATCCTTCGAGTAACAAAGCATGGGTTATGAAATATGCTGCAAATACGAACTTCTAAAATTATTCCAATTATACGCTTTTGCGATGCGAAGCTGAAAATTCTAATTTTATTGCTTTCTACGAAACATTGTGGAAATTAAAAAAAAAATGATTGCTCTCTGATCAGAATCGAACTCACTATCTCACATTTATCGGACATGTTGTTGACCACCGGACCACAAGGAACTGTGATATTCGAATCTATCAACATTCGAAGACAAAAAGTGCCAGTTCTGGACTACATTAATTTAAATGCTCAATCGTAACAGTTTGTGCTAGTGTTATCATGATGCAGGACGCCTTCTTGAACGTTTGCCTCGTATACGATGGAGAAATCGAGGCAAGCGAACTATATCACACCATTCTGCTTCAAGATAGCGATGGTCTTTCAGCATTGTGTTCATTAATTCCAAAAAAGTATTGCGATTATTTTATTGTATCGGTTCGATCTTAAACAACTTTTTTTGGAGTTGACTGATTTTTGAAGATCCAAACTGCAGATTATTATTTTCCTTCAGGATGATGGCAAAGTACCCAAGATTCGTCACTTGTAGTAATGGACAAGATGAGATAATTCACTAGCAAAAGATTCTAGCGTAAATCTGAGCCATCTCACATATCCTTCTTTTTGAAGGGAAGGCAATTTGCAACCCAACGAAAACGCATCTTATGTATCTTTAAATGTTTATGTAAGATAGTGTTAGATGCCAATATATATATGCCAATTTTTAGGGTTACTCGAAAAGTACATGCAGTAATATATAACCTATATATGCATAACTTATATATCCAATTTATTACGCTCGACATACATCTAACAATTTTTCCCATGCTTTTAAATTGTTTTTCCGTAAATAAAAACCAATTTTTTTAAAAATTCTCTAAAAACCATAAATTTGTGCATACTTTCTTCATCTTGGCTTCTGAGCTAGAACTTCAGTAATTCTCCTACCGATGTTTCATCTCCGCTTGTAGGGGCCATCTTCAGGACTTAACTGCTGCTACCGCTTTCATTTTTGCATAGAAACTGGTGTAAGTCTGTGGTGAATGGGTTTATATAGGGTTATTGGTCACGGGTCTATGGAACGCTACGGTTACGGTTGAGTCGTTTAGAGATATAGGAATGCCAGGCGTTGTGTAACCATCGTCGCAGTTTAGGTTATTAGGGTGTTTTGAGATCTCTATAGATTTACAGATTTTTCAGCCATAGTAATAACTAGTGCGACGCAGCATTTTAATGGAATTGAAATGGATATGGTGCCCGATTTTAAGTCTATGCTTAACAAGTGTAGAACCAGCTATGTGCAGCACTTAGTACAACGCACAGATGTTCTGAAATACGAGTACCAACAGACAACTTTGTCTCGCCAATATATACACTGCTACATGAGCAAGATGTCAGTCTATGGTCTGTTGAATATTATGTTTGGGGAAATTGCTGTTTAATTAATTCCTAGGGTAGAGAATACTGGGCAACTATTGCATTCGTTGTTTGTTATTTTTGCTCTTCTTAGCTCAGCCATTGGTTTATGGTTGTGTGAATGGCACGTATATGTTGTGATCCATTGCTTCAGTATTAGTAAGTGTCTTCTAGAAAATTCAATACTATGGCGCTCTTTTAAGACCATTTGGTACACATAACTCTTTCTAACTCTTCGAGATACTGGTTAGTTATCTCCCTAGAAGTAGGTCTTTGGATAATTTATTTCTATGCAAAAGGAATTTAAATATACAATGTGTAATGAGAACATATTTCAATTAGATATGTTGAAATGCAAATTTTTCTTTTTTATTTATTAAAATGCCTTATCTGGAAACGTCGCGCTACTGGCAGACATTTTACAATTAAACCAGGAAACTCTCTTTTTGGTTGCGTACGTTTCAGTTTCAAGCATGATGTTCCGTCTTCGTTTTACGTTTTGGTTCATTTTGCTCTAAATAATATGATTTAATATCAAAATTAGATATTTTTCATGTTCCCTAATAGCATTCACTTTCATTGCTCGCTTTATAAATTGCATTTTATTGAGAGTATTTCATTATGGCCCTGTGCTGCTATACTTCCTTATTTTAGGAGATTACTTTTTACTTAATTTTCTAGTTTAATTTATAGCCCTGAGGGTAAACAACTATTCTCTCAAGCAGACTTAATAACGCCCTCTAAGATGTTCCACCATAAGTTTGCTATGAAGACGTTCAGGGGAAGATCAGCTTCTTCCTTATTACCCGATTTTGATAACTCTAATTAAGTCACAGCTTTCAATTGTTTAATATATTCCTTTCAAATTATTTTAAGTATTAATACAACTAGTTGACTTTTTAATAACGAGTTGCACATCGGTATCTACTCTGCCATAACTTCTTCTTATTTAATTGTTTGTATCAGACATCTCTGTTGAATAAACCAAGTTTGGTCACTGTGATTACGCCTCATATTGGCAAACTACTTTCAAGGAAGATAAAAAATTGTGGCGCCGTTTATATGCGTATCTACGGGAACCCCTAACTCTCCTGGATTTTGAGCAAATTTCAACGCCCTAGAAGCCACGCAAAACATTGTTTAAGGTAGGAATACGGGCGTTTTATTCACTATCAATTACAGATGATAGGGGCGTAAGAACGCGCACAAGATATTTAGCAAATTTTCTTAAATAAAATTTCGTAGTAGAAACGCATTCCTTGCGGTAAACAATTGACACCCTATATAGAGTTCGATTATTTAGAGAAGAAACTTCAAGGTCAATGTGCTCGGACGAAATTTGGTTTAGGACGAGTCAATTATGCGCTGAAGGGGCGACCCTGTTTGCAGTGGTGTCCATTGTTGTTCGTGTGTTTATAGCGTGTGTGCTGTTTTCGCTGTTTTTACTTGCTAGCTTCATAATTTATATAAAAGACTATTTTTTCAAAACCATTTTATCAGTGGTAAGTAAAAATTATTACGATTGAAGTAAAAAATATATACAGAAATATTAAAGTAGGTTAAGTATTGTTTGAATGCCACCGTGTCACGCCTATGGTAGAACCTCGTCGCGCAGATTTTGATGAGTCATAGTTTCTTCTCTAAATAATCGAACTCTATTATCTATAACTAGATTTTATATCATTATTGTTTTTGTTTTGCATTAATAACTTACATACAACGGCCATGACCTTACTACTTAGTACTTTGTTTGCTACTTATCTATATTAAAAACGGAGTTCCCCATTTTTGCAACGTTTTTCCGACTGCGCTATAAATATTATTTCGCAAACGACGAGCTTACATTTTAGGTTTTTATGGTTACAGTGACTACAGTCTCGGAGGTAATATACACTTTTTATGATGTTTATCTTCCTTTGAATATTTCGAGATAACTAATACAATTTTCGTATTCATAATGGAATTTAAATTTATTCAATTAGTTTTTCGCACTGACTGAGAAATGAACAAAAACGTGAGTTTATTAGATATCAAATACAAGCTTAGTAATACATTTTTGTACGTAGGTGTTTTGAAATAATTTACTCGCAAGCATTAATTATTCCTAACAAAATCTTTTTTCTTTGTTTTGACATTACAGATGGCTAAGTCTTTAATTTTACTTTGCCTTGTAACAATTGCGACATCATTTGTGGACAGGAACGTCTTCGATTACAAACGTAAAGAACTCATTAAACAGAGATCCACTCCGCCTCCTTCGACTGATTTCAGGGGTCGCTTTAGGCGCTCTTTCGAACCTAGTATGTATCAAGTGAATGCTCACGAACTGTATTTGCCAGGCTCGGATTGGAATCAAAATATTATACAAAAGGCCCATACAAAACAAGTCACCGATATAAAATTTACGAAGAAGATAACGGAAGGAAGTGGGAAAAATTTGTAATTACACCATACAAAGAAAACTGAATTGAGTGTTACGAATTGTAATTTTGTAACTATTATTCTGCTCGTAAACAGCTGCAATGTAATTAATTTGTATTTAGATATGTTCAAAATTGCGTTTTTAAAATAAAGTACATTTCTAAAAGTATAGCAGTTTAAAACGATTTCTTCCACCTTATAATGGTAACCATCTGCACGACGCTCAATGACCGAACTTTTTATTAGAAAATGTAGTAGATGCTGTAATGATATATATAAAGGCCGTTTCAAATTTTGCGGTTTTTTTAAAGAATAAATAAAACACATAATTTGCATTCACTTTCAAAAACTTTCTATAGGTAATTGAAGTATCAGTTATAACATACGCGAAAAATAATATCTGCCAAATGGCCTCCTCTTGCAGTTACAAAGACGTCCACTCTTTTGTTAAAATTTTCAATGACATTTTGAAATAATTGAGTCTCTATCTCACCAATGACATGAATAATTTCATTTCCAAAGCAGGAATTGATTGTGGATTGTTTTTATAAACCTGACTTTTCACATAACGCCAAAGAAAATAGTCTAACGATGTCAAATCACTTGATCCTGGTGGCCAATTAACATCACCGTTTCTTGAGATACACGTCCAGGAAATTTTTCTCTCAATAAATTAATTGATTCGTGTGCAAAGTGAGGTGTAGCGCCATCCTGTTGAAGCCACATATCTTCTAGATCAATATTCATTAATTCAGACTACAAAATTTGGTTATCATGCGACGATATCGATCACAATTGACAGCTACAGCTTCACCAGCAGCATTTTCAAAGAAGTAAGGTCCAATTACACCACCTGACCATAATGCACACAAAACAGTAACTCGTTTAGGATGCATAGGTTTCTCCTCAATAATTCGTGGATTTTCCTCATTAACATAGCCACCAAGTTCAAAATGTGCCTTATCGGAAAACATTATTTTTTGAGAAAAATCATTTGCCTTCGGAGCTAAATCCTTGTATAAAATACTTAGTTATTTTCTCCAAAGCATCGGTTATTCCCCGAATTATTTTATGTACTTATTTCCTTAGCTATTTTCAAAATGAAGTAAAGGGTAAAGTATTATAATTATTCCAGCTACACCTTCAAAAACAAACACCACTCAGGAGATTAAAAAATAAAATTCGTGGTGCTCAACCTGCGAAGTGCCTGTTTGTGTGGTACTGGCTTTTGTAAAATACCACACTAAAAACTGAATTTTGGTCGAATAAAAATGTAATACTTCCACATTTTGCTTTACTTGTTTTCGAAACAATTTATAATAAAGTGTTTTCCAATAAGGACTTCACAACTTTTTTTCAAAATAAAATCCAGACCATTTGAGATATTTCAAAAACTTTATTATCTGGTTGAAGTACAATCAAAACATTTATGAATGGAACTCGACTTTGTTCATATGGCCACCGCGGGCACGTTTGCAGCGGCGGATTCGTTGGACCCAATTTTCGATGACTCGGCCGAAACGGCTGCTATTTCGCGTTCAATGTTGGCTCTGAGCTCTTCCAACGTTGTCGGCTTGTTGGCATAGACAAATGACTTGACGTAGCCGCAAAGAAAAAAGTCTAGAGGCGTTAAATCGCACGAACGAGGCGGCCAATCAACTGGTCCATTTCTTGAGATAACACGCTCATCAAACTTACTCTTCAATAAATCGATTGTAACGTGTGCTGTGTTGCTTGTGGCACCGTCCTGCTGAAACCACATGTTGTCCAAGTCCATATCTTCCAATTCGGGCCAAAAATAATCGGTAATCATGGCGCGATAACGATTACCATTCACAGTAACGTGACGATCATCATTATCGCCGACGAAAAAATATGCCCCTATGACGCGCCGGCATGCAAACCGCACTAAACAGTTATTTTTTGTGGATGAAGTGATGTTTCATGAAGCACATATGGATTTTCACCCGACCAATAACGCATATTTTGCTTATTGACGAACCCATTGAGCCAAAAATGAGCTTCGTTACTGAAAATGATTTTGCGATGAAATTGATCATCTTGGCGCATCTTTTCCAGAGCCCAATCGGAGAACGTACGTCGCTTCAAATGGTCCATCGGCTTCAATTCTTGAGTCAGCTTGATCTTGTATGGGTGTAAACCAAGATCCTTACGCAAAATTCGCCATAAAGTGGTCTGGGCGATGCCTAACTCTTGAGAACGCCGTGGAATTGACTGATTTGGATCATTTGCTACGGACGTTTCAACGGCAGCGATATTTTCGACACTTCGACCAACCCGTTGTCTCAGTGGCACGGCAGCATCACACAACGAATATGTAGACTCAAATTTTTGCACTAAACTTGTTACTGCCTGTCTACTAGAATTACGACCGAAAATCGTTAACGCTCTTAAAGTAGCGGTCACCGACTCCGAATTTCTGTAGTAAATTTTTATAATTTGCAGACGTTGTTCGTTCGTGTACTTTACCATGATGAAAGTGTTAAGTTTACTGAATAAATTGACAGTGACAGTTCGATGATTAGTGAAAGGGTGCGTTCACAAATTGAACTAAAAGTTGTCAAGTCCCTATTGGAAAATCCTTTATAAGCATTCGACCTGCATTTGAGGTGTATACTCGTCATTGTTTAGTTTTCATTATGCAACTCGTAAGGACTAAATTCTGCCGTTAACTGGTTAAAATTAACAGACATCATCTATTATGAAGTGTTTCCGAGGAATATAACCACCCCAGCTGAACTTTACTGTCAACAATTCCATCGGATCGAGGTTACAATTCAAGAAAAAAAAATAGCAAGGATATCATCAAGCTATTTTGCAACATGATAACGCCCATCTTTATGTTACTGATATTATAAAAGTGTTACTCGGTTAGGAGATTCTTTCACATTTATCTTATTATCCCGATCTCGGTCCATTAGATTTCCATCACTTTCACTCTCTATCAGAAAATATTGAAAGAATCCCCTTCAATAATCATGCCGAGAAGTGGTTGAGCTGATTTTGATCAGATCGACGACTTCTTCGCCTCCAAACCACAGGATTTTTTCAAATGTAGAATCGAAAAATTGCCAGAGCATTGGAAGATAATCATAAATACCAGGTGTACCGGAAAATTATTACCGGTTTTTCTAACAGATGTCGCCAGGCTTAAATATGAAGTGTTATGATTTGACACGTATGTCATTTTATTCTACTGACATCAATCATCAAAGCCATACATGCTATATTTTGCGAAAGTAACACCGTCATAGATTTATACCTCTTTGAAAATGTTATTGGATGAAGACCCAACCCCAACTCAAACACAATTGGCAGAAGCGTTAAATGTGGCCCAAGAAACAATTAGACGATTAATCTAATTAAGGTTTCTCACTGGGCCTTTTCACATTCTAAACTACTTAATTATTTATTTTGCATTGGACAATTATTGAACGAAATGTGTATTCTGAAAAATATAATGTGAATTTATTTTGCGTTTTATTTCCAGCTTTTATTAAATTAAAAAAATAATAATTTGACATCAAGTGATTTGGCGTTATTTTTCGTTTATTATTCATTTAAAACTTCAACAGTTGTCCAATAGGAAACATTGTATGCAATCAGGATTTCGTTTAAAATCTCTGTGACATTTGACGCGAAAATACAGGTTGTTAGTTGGTGTTTGAAATGCATGTTTGTAACATTAATTCAGCATTCTATTTAAAATGTATACGTTTGGTTACATCCGTACATTTAATTGTCATTTATTCTGTTCTATGCAACATACTACAAATTTAATGTAAATAAAAATAATCACCTACCCATTCCGAAATAATATTTTTACCACATTTTCATTTTCGAACAATTTTTTATGCATATAAACGATTCACAACTAATACATGGAAACAGATTTTAATCCTGAAATTTATGATCATTTCTAAATAATCTCGTTAAAACTAAATAAATTATTAAATTATAGTATAATGTGATACCAAACGTGTTTCCTATTTTGTTTTTGCGTTGTAAAAACGTATAAAAATCACTGGATTATGTGTGAATAAATAAATTTTTAATTTGGGTTACCATAAATTATGTAGTGTCATAAACAGACAGGTTTTAAAGAAGAAAGAGTTATTTTTTTAATCCAATCTTATATATTTGTATCTGATAGTGGACACACCATCGATTTTAGTGTACCTAAGATTTTACTGATATGGTCACCCCAATGCTATCAGATTGATGCATAACGTGTTCTTTAAAATTTATAAATTGTTTAATGAACAAATTCATCAAGAGTATACTCACCTTTATACTGGTGTATGGAAAGTCTTTTACCATTTTTTTCGTAAAAAAACTACATAATTATCAAGAAAATGGAAAAATGTATTTATTAAAAGTATCGGCCATTTGATTCTACACATTTTGCCTATCTTTCACGCAATTTATGGATGCCATCCCAAAAAAACTGTTTGACTTTTGAGCAAAACCATTCATCGAGCCATTTTCTAACTTCTTCGAAATTGGCGAAGTGCTGCTCTGCAAGCACGTGTCCCATTGATGCGAAAAGGTAATACTCGGACGGGGCAAGGTGTGGAAAGTACGGCGGATGCGATATTGTGTCCCATCCAAGTTCTTTGAACGCTTCTTTGACCGCTTTTGCTGTCTGAGATGGCGCGTTATCGTGCTGCAAAATCAGTTTTACGTGTCTTCGAGCCCATTCTGGACGTTTTTCTATCAATGCATGGTTCAAATTGATAATTTGTTTTCTGTAGCGATCAGTATTAACTGTTTCATCAGATTTAAACAGTTCGTAATACACCACGTCTTTCTGGCCCCACCAAACATAGAGCATCGTCTTACGACCAAAACGATTTGACCTTGAAGTCGATGGGGCGGCTTCGCCAGGTAATAGCCATGATTTTTTGCGTTTAGGGTTTTCGTAATAAATCCATTTTTCATCACCCGTCACTATTCGATGCTGAAATAACTTCCACACAAATAATTACACCGCTGTTTTGAGTGCGTTTGTATCAGTAATTCGAATAACGTCTGTATTCCACTACTCTCAGTTTTTTGTTGTTTGAAAGTTTGATAAATATGGAAATATTTCAAATTGTCAAGTGTTGGTTGTAATATATGCACTGATATATAAATTTTAGATTTTCATTAAAATTTTTATTTTTATTTATGGTAGCATTACTATAGCTTCATCAAAGAATTTCGCTACCGAAAAACGCTTTTAGCAAAAATAATATTTCGAATTATTTACTGATTATTTTTAAGTATTGCTTTTCAAAAACTTAAAACCAATAATATAAAGAAATAATAAAAACGGCATCCTTATTGGACTATAGTATGTAAGGTACATCATTTTTCGGGTTATATTTTCAATTTAATATATAAATCTTTTAAATATGCTTTTAACAATACTTGGTAATGATAAACAATTTAGTTTTAGTGACGACACTAGAATTTGGATATAGACCTGGCTATACATTGATGGAGAAAACTAGAATTTTTTTATTAAGTAATATCAATATTTTACTTTATTTACTTTATATTTACATTTACATATATTTTAATATCTACTTAGAATTAGTTTACATTATGCTCATATCACAATAAAAGCTTTAAGGTACTTAATAGTCAACGTAACATTGCGCGAAGAATCGAATAATAATAATAATTTGGACGCTACGTGGCAAGCTGCTACATGTCAACTACTTTGGTAATTGGTGGCCATATTGTTCTGCACAAGAGACATATTGCTCAGCAGTAACTACGGTCTTGGTTGCCGTGCCCGGTTCCTTTGGCTTCTATTCCTCAACCATTTTGACACTTTTGTCAACTTTAAACCAGTTCGTTTGACTAAATTTCGTTTTTCATTTGACAATGGATACGTATTGCGCGCATAACATTCTTTAAGAGCATTCCTACTTTTCCTACATACAAACTATTTTGGTAAGTGGTGGGTATATTGTTCTGCACAAGAGACATATTGCTCAGCAGTAACTACGATCTTGGTTGCCGTGCCTGGTTCCTTTGGCTTCTATTCCTGAACCATTTGGACACTTCTGTCAACGTTAACCAGTTCGTTTGACTAAATTTCGTTTTTCATATGACATTGGATACGTATTGCGCATAACATTCTTTAAGAGCATTCCTACTTTTTCCTACATACAAACTATTTCGATAAGTGGTGGGCATATTGTTCTGCACAAGAGACATATTGCTCAGCAGTAACTACGGTCTTGGTTGCCGTGCCCGGTTCCTTTGGCTTCTATTCCTGAACAATTTGGACACTTCTATCAACGTTAAACCAGTTCGTTTGACTAAATTTCATTTTTCATTTGACAATGCGCGCATAACATTCTTTAAGAGCATTCCTACTTTTTCATACATACAAACTATTTGGATAAGTGGTGGGCATATTGTTCTGCACAAGAGACATATTGCTCAGCAGTAACTACGATCTTGGTTGCTGTGCCCGGTTCCTTTGGCTTCTATTCCTGAACAATCTTGGACACTTCTATCAACGTTCGGCCAGTTCGTTGGGCTAAATTTCGTTTTTCATCTGGCTAAATTTGCGCACATAACATTCTTTAATCTGTACGCAAACAATGGTATTCCTTTTGTAACCTGTATTTGTGCACATAACATTCTTTAAGAGCATTCCTACTTTTTTCTTTAAAACAGTACGCGATTACTTCTCTATGCCAAACAATGGTAAAAGACGTTCCTTTTGTAACCTGTATTTGTGCTCAGCTCCTGTAAAAGATTACCTAATCAGTGTTAATATTAATTGTCAATGCTGGTAAAAATATTGGTTTAAATATTTAATGATTACAAATACATAGAAGTTTAGACGCCTTATATACATTATTTATTAATTTGCTTTCCTTTTTGTTTCAGGTAAGTGTCTAGAATCACATCTGACCATTTCTGTAAGTAAGTTGTTTTAATAAATTACGGTGCTATTTATAGAAGATAACTAAATGTATTACAATAACGTATCGTTCTGTCTAATTCTTCTCAGCAAGTAGTTTACATTCTCCTATTATATGCTCTATAGTTTCTTTGAATTGATGGCATTATCTGTAATCGTCATTTTCTGTTCTATATCTTTTAATTTCTTTTTGGTTTCTTTGTGGTTATTACATCGTCTTATATTGTTAATAAAAATTCTTGTATTTCTGGAAACAATTATTAAGTATTGCTATTATTATATTTATTATTTACACCACCTATTTATTTTTAAATTGTGTAGTTACAAGTAAAGATTTCCAATCTGAAAATTCAAACAAATGCGAAACTTAGTGCGTTAGGGTAGTGCATGCTTAAGTCGGTCCTGCGTTGGAACGATGTTCGGCTTTTAGCCTATATCTTCGTAATAAAAATAGATACTATATTATCGTTATATATTAAAGTATTTTCTGTTTTTATGTTCTGTTATATACGTGAAAGTTGCCGTATATTAATTTAAAAATCAAAAGTTGCAAAAGTATTTTATAATTTCGATTGCATAACGCGAAATATCATTTAAAATTGCGCAAAGTTTGTTGCAAACAAATAACTTTATAGTAACAAAATATTGTATGGTAATAATAGTAATTATAATCTTTATTTTTCCAATAGAAGCTTCCTTTTACAGGACAACAAATACATTATAAGATAAGCACATTTATACTTGTCTATTCATATACATATATGTATAATATATTAAACTTGATACAAACAAATAATAATACTTAGCAACTACTACACTACTACTACAAAATAAGATTTCGCGTGTTTCGGCACTTCTAATACTTCTCGTAACGATCAGAAATTAAGCTCATATTACTGCATACGAGGATAGTTTGACAAGTAGTGAGAATGACACACAGGTGGCCCTCTAATTGCTAAAACAAATGCACTGTAATTTAGGCTGCCTATTTATATGTTTACATTCCGACATTTAGATAAATCGGTTGATTAGTTTATTTTAGACAGCGTTTTGTTAAAATGGAAAAAGCAGAGTATCATGCGGTGATTAAATACTTCGTAATTAAGGGTATGAAAGCTACCGAAATAAAAGATGAGTTACGGGAAACATTAGGTGAATCTGCTTCATCATCCGACACAATAAGTAGATGGGTAAATGAATTTAAACGTGGTAGAACAAGCCGTGTTAATGAAGCGCGCTCTGGAGCACAAAAATCGTGACTTCTAAGCAAATGATTACAAAAATCCATAATATTATTACGCCAGGTCGACGACTCAAAGTGAGAGAGATAGCAGACATGGCAAACATTTCAACACTATGCGTACACCATATTTTAACGAAAGAATTGGGCCTTTCCAAGCTTTCGGTAAGATGAGTGCTGCGATTGCTTACGACTGATCAAAAGTTCACTCGTTTGCGCATTTCCAATGAGTGTTTGTACTTTTATAAGCGGAATCCGGTTGATTTTTGTAGGCGATTTGTTACTTGCGATGAAACTTGGATACGCTATAGTACACCCGAAACTAAACAACAGTCGAAACATAGTTAGAACGTGGTTCTGCACCTTCAAAGAAAGCGAAAACCACTTTATCGGCAAACAAGGTGATGGCATCAATTTTTTGGGATTCAAAGGGCATTTTGCTCATTGATTACTTTCAGAAAGGTACCACAATAAACGGACAATATTATGCAGAACTTCTACAAGAACTAAATGTAGAGATTCGTGCTAAACGGCCAGGAATGGCAAAGAATAAGATTCTGTTTCACCAAGACAACGCTCCCTCGCATACCAGCACAGTTGCGATGTACAAAATCCTCGAGTTGCATTTCCAATTAGTACCGCATGCGCCTTATTCGCCGAATCTAGCCCCTTCCGACTTCCACCTTTTTCTAAAATTGAAAACGGCACTAGGTGGAAAGAAATTTTCGTCTAACGACGAGCTTATCGTCTTCGTAAATGAGTATTTTGCAAGCCTTCTGGAATCGCATTTTAGAGATGGCATAAAGGCATTGGAGCACCGTTGGAATAAATGTATTGCTCTTTTAGGAGAATATATTGAAAAATAAAAATTATTTTGTATTTAAAAAATTCGTTTTTCTTTTCCATTCTCACTACTTGTCAAACTACCCTCGTAAGTTCTTATTATGGCACACTATGTTTATAGGTTAATGTAAACGATAGTAGTTTTAGTAGTTGGTAGAGAAAATGTGTTATGTGATCGTGAATATGTAATATATGTATGTATGTACATATATGATGGCTTCCGTACCAGGAAATTCATTTCAGAGAGTTTAATTGTTTATTTATTCATTTGTGGAATAGAAGTTTCCTTTTATAGGACAACACAAAGAGAATACACAACAAGCTCATCCACATCTACCTATACTACTCATATGCTACTGGTGTATACACGTCGAAAGTATATATAACGTTTTTGAAAAGAAATGACAATAATTGAAAATAAGTAAAGTTCGTGTGCATCGATCGAATATTCAGTGATATTCAGTTCTTTAAGGTATCATGGTGAATATGACAATGACAAGTAATGAAGTTTACAGCACGGCACATGTATAATACCGAATTGTCAACATTAGTCCTCGCAGTTGGCAGATAAAAGGTGTGACGTGAACAAGTAAATGACATGCGTATCAGGTAAGTTGAGCTAGAAGCTACGAACAATCAATCGTATTGCGTAAAAAGTTGTACAATTTTACCGAAAACAATCCGCGCCTGCATTCGATCGAAACTGCTTCAGTTCTAGCAAGTAATATATTATAATCACTACACCTGGGAGAATGTAACCTGGCCATGGAACAAAGAAACTTCGGAAGCTTTCGCTGTGCTATTTCATAAGTAAATTTATACATTTCATAGCAAAGTTACCATATCAAAGATGCATATTCCAGCCTTGAACTGACATATATATAATATAAAATTGTGGTAGCATGCGGGTTCGCGAAAGCTCGAAAAATTCGTAGAATAAATGCCATGGTTTTTAACGCATACTTACATATTTGATGTTTAGCAAAACTAAAACTGCAATCGAAGAAAACACCAGTCTCTGATTTCCTAGCTTCGAGTAAGCACTGTAATCTTCAGAGTTAGTTGTAAATTGTAGGAGCGCTTTTATTCGAATAAATCGCAATTCTACTTTTCGAGACGTTCATAGATTGGGTGTTGCTTGAACACCGTTCGGAGATTTCACCCAGTTGTCTTTACAAGCAAAGACAGGAATCTGCTGTGAATATAGTGTAAAATATTTTCAAGTTATCAGCAAAAGCACACCTTTCGCACTCCAAAACTTTGAGCAAATCATTAAAACAAATTTATAATGGAATTGGACCTAGATTAGAGCCTATAGGTACTTCGAAAGTAACATAAAAGCTGTAGGACCTAACACTTTGGGGTCTATTGTATAAATATGAGCCAAAAAATGATAAAAGTAAATCGGTATAGTCATGGCCAATAAGTAATACTATATGCGTAGATAGTGACATACTTATAGGATACTTAAATTACATATATAATAGTAGTAGTATATATGTAGAAGTAGTATATAATATCGATGAAAGTGGTTTCCTACTAGAATTGCAGTTAACCAGCAATTTAACTGCACAAGGTTCTAAAAGAATCGATGCAGTGTTTTACCAACTCACCTTCTGTTTTACCAACTCACAACTACACATTTCTACCAATAATTTCTGCTGCAGGTATCTAGTTTTTCCTTTATATACTGTTTTAAAAGAAGCAGGGGGAAGATTTGGTCTGTGTCTTCACCAGTCCTTTCTTAATTTTGCAAATATAATCGTAACAGCATCGTCTTCTGGAAAATTAGCATCTGAACTATTCACAAACAGATTCAGAGACATATTGTTTCTAGATTCATTGACATGTCATTGTCTTGCTACGTTAAAACAAAAGGCTTCGGCCAATCTACAAGAGGATATTCAAATGCTTTGCATTCTCCAAAAAAAAAAAAAAAACAGGAGCAATTCTAGACAGGTTAATTTGGTACGTAGACTTCCGCGGTCAGTTTCAGTGCAGTAGTTCAGCCCTGAAGATGTCCCATACAAATGGGTACGAAACGTCGGCAGATATACTAGTGACGGGGTTCCAGCCCGGAAACCCAGAAGCAGATAAAATTCTAGACAGGTTTTGTAAAACGTTTTGCGATGAAGTAACATAATAAAATTACAATTATTTATACATAATCTACTTTCGGGGCCTCCATATACCAATTTATTTACATATAGTTGATGTAAAAGTGGATACAATGATGCCAAATTGAACTAGATTGAACATCCAGTAAGTTTTGCTTTTGTAAATCCAGGCAGTTCCCCTTGCTTTCGATGTTCAATTTGTGGAGGCGTAGTTCTCATGTTCGTGGAGCAACAAATTTTACTGCTTCCAACATTTTTTTGAAGAATTTGATTTTCATTTTAAGCGTATTATTACTATTTTACGTGTACATGTATTATACAAACAAATAAAGAAACATATATTCATTATACCATTTGTTTTCAATAAAATGCTATCATATTGTAAATATATTACTATTATAGATATATGTATTGGTCCATATACATACATATGTTAATATAAATAAACTATCGTAATATGTTGTATTATATATATATATATAGGAAAGAGAGAATGTGTTTTCCAATAGGCACATAATAATTTTGTCTTTTAAATCGAACACACCCTTGAACGTTTTTCATGATCTCTTAACGTCAAAACGTCAGTCAAAACTAATATTTTTATTATGGTGAAGTTCACGAACGAGCAACGTTTGGAAATTATTAATAATTACTACCACAATTCAGAAGGAAGAATGGCGTGCTATAGTCGATAAATTCAAGTCAAAATATTTACTATTGGATATTACTGTTCCAGTGAGACAACGCACCGGTCGAAGTACCGAATATATCGCAGCCGTAAGTGCTTCAGTTCAAAATGAGCCAAATCAATCGATTCTCTGACGTTCATAGGAATTGGGAATCTCTCAAACTACAGTGTAGCGAATTTTGTGTAAAAATCTTAGCTTACACCCTTACAGGATCAAAGCAACACAAGAATTGAAACATCTTGATCATTTGAAGCGCCGAAACTTCTTCGATTGGGCTCTGTTAAAGTTTGAAGAAAACCCCGAATTTCATTGAAAAATCATCTTCAGCGATAAAGTTTATTTTGTTTTAATGGCTTTGTCAGTAAGCAAAATATGCGTTATAAACAGCAATAAACCCAAGTGTATTTCAATAAAATCCATTATAACCACAAAAAGTGATCGCGTGGTGTCAATCAATAACATTGGTCGCCATATTACGGTTAATGGAGTTCGCTATCGTTCCATGTTGGAAGAATACTTTTGGCCAAAATTGAATGGACTTAACATCAATAATATGTGGTTAGAAAATGGTGCCGCATACCACAAAGCTCGTCAAATAATTGATCTATTGGAGGGCAAGTTCGGTAACTGTATAATCTCGAGAAATGGTCCTGTCGAGTGACCATCTCGTTCATGGAATTTGACACTGTCGGATTTGTTATGCGGTTACATTAAGTTGTTGGTTTATACTAACAAGCCAACAACGTTACGGGAGCTTCAGGGGCAATATCGAAAGCCAAATTGCCGACGTTTCAGCCAATTTGTGTGATCGCTCCAAACGTGCTGGCGGTAGTCATATAAACGAGATCGAGTTCCATAGTTAAATGAAACATTTTTATTGCAGTTGGAATAAATTTCAGTTCAATATCTCTATTCTGTGTTTTATTTAAATACAAGATCGTTATGTCTTTATTGAAGGACGTAACAATTCTGTATTTAAAAAGAACACAGAATAGAGATATTGGGCTGAAATTTATTCCAGGTATATATATAGTATACCTGGAATAAATTATAAATATATCTTCCCATACATGTACATGACTACACTAATAGGTACGCACATCAGTACTCATATAGCATTCCTTTACAATATTTTGTTGCTACGAATTTATTTGTCTTAAATAAATGTTGTTCAGCGCCATTTTAAATGCTACTTTCTGTTCTACAATCGAAACTTGAAAATATTTTGTAGCGCGACGAAGTGCTGGTAAACTTTTCATTTTTAAATTACAATGTAGGTCAACTTTCACATAAGATAGCATCAAAAAATAACAGCTTTGATATACATATAACGCTTGTATAGCATTTAGTTTTATTACAGAGATATACATATGTTAAAAACTAAAAATGATTCCAAAAAAGGGCGGAATTTTCACCCCCTCAACATGTCTTTCCACAATAAAAAAGATATTTTTAAGCATGCACTAAGGTGGACTACTTGCACACAAAGTTTCAGCCTTGTTAGGCACTTTTTATACAAATCTGGTCCAATATGTATTGAGGCTGGTTTCTCTCTGATAAGTTCGTCACTCTTCTGGGATTCCGACATGCTTTTTGACTGTATTCTTAAATCTTGGAAGCACAATGCATATCCTCTTCCATTTAAAGTTAAGATTTTTTCCATCTGTGTAACTAACATACCTTAACTTGCTATTTTGCATTTCGTGTGTTTGAAGAAATTCTAATCTCTCTTATTTAAAATATGAATATTGTGTTAGGATTGACGAACTTTTTAGTATGCAACGCATAGGTATTCTGCAATTCTTAATTTATCTTGTTAGAATTGAATGATTCAAAGCTATTCTGAGAATCCTGTCAACTCGGAATTTGTCGTTACTTTCAATTATTCCTTTTTGTATTCGCGCACAAACTCAAAACTATAAAGAATCTAATTGCTACTCAGAATGTACTGGCGACTTTTAACTAATTTTATCAACAAATGCAATAATCAAAATGATGATTTTAATCCTCGAACATTTATCATTAACCATATTATTTTTCAAACTGGTTTTTGATTTCTCCAGCACATTTGCATGTCTTTCAGAGGTGCATATAATATATATATATATATATATATATATATATATATATATATATATATATATATATAAAATCCAGACCCTTCTGCTTTTTGGTGTAGGGTAAATTCTCGCTTCTACTCGCTTTGAGGCCCATTATTACTCTCACTTCTCACTAGGTTCGGTTCTCACTTCACCTACAATCAGTTTGATTATCACTTTCTCATCTCACTATGCTTGTTTGCCCATATGCACGCACGAGCTCTGCCCATTTCCTTTTGTCTCGCGGCAATCTCTTGGCCTCTTGCCAGTTTTTGTCTTTCTTCTTTAGTATTTCCCCTATTGTCTCGTCCCAGCTCCTCCTTGGTCTTCATCTCTGTCTCTTTATATTTGTCGTTGCTTGCCATATCTTTTTTGTTTGTCTATTAGGTCCCATTCTGATTAAATGACCAAACCATCTGATTTGTTGTTTTTCTATTGACCTCTTTATTCATTCAATTTCCAACATTTTTCTTATTACCTCATTTCTCATTTGGTCTCTTCTTGCGACTGCCACTAACCCTATTAGGAACTTCAATTCCGTTGCTTGTATTTTCGACTCTTGTTTCTTCGTGAGGGTTCAGCTTTCACATCCAAAAGTCAATATGGGTGCATATAAATTAAAAGACAATTAAATTGCGAATCCAGTGGCTAATAATGAAAAAAAAAGAAGATTTTGGTGTGCATTATGATCAAGCAATCATGGAATTATATTACAGATCAAAGCTACAGAAAAATAACAAAATATCAACTAGTAATTATAATTTCTATGCGAGAATGGAGGTGAATTTCCCAGAAGTACATCCGAACATTCGAAATTACCACCAAATATATGTCTCAGAGCGTATTTTTAAAATACGCCACCAAAAACTGAACAATAAAGCGCTAATGACAGTATTTTAAATTACCGCAGTTTTATATTATGCACCGTGAATACGTGAAATAACTTTCTATGTTAACTTCATACTTCTCCAATTTTAGTTAGATTAATTGTACTTAATAAGCTTCGACTGTTTCGCAATTAAGGTAAAAGTGTTGCTGGTAATTGTGTTTATGAAAGTATTGATTCTATGAACTTCCATTACTTCCGAGATTACTCTCTGCAATTTAGTACTAACACGTTCAATAATGTTGCGTATTTCCTCATAAAGAAATAATTCAGTTATGTTAGCGAGGTACTGCAAACGTATCATCTATATAAGTTTGAAAAATGACCAGGTGTTTTAAATGTAATTTGGAAGCGCTTGCTTAATAAAAATAATGATGGAAAATGTTCCGGTTCAATATGATTGCATCAATAATTTGATTTACAACACCCTACTTATTCGAATTATTGAATTATCAGGGAAGTCATGATCTATTCTTTCAAGAGATGGCGCTAGTTTATTTTTCGAAGAATCTAGTGTCATTCTCATTTATCTTTACACTAGTGTATATGACAATTAACAATTCTACCTTCGTTTTACGTTTTAACGAGTTGTTAGAGTGTCATAATTTTTGATCATATACAAGGGTGGATTCATATACACTACCGGCGATAAGTGTCTGCCCACGTGTATATTCTTATATTATTCAAATAAATAATACTATAGCTTAACTAAAACAAATATGTTACTAAATTTTAATGAAAAGGTAACAATAGTAAAGGATGCTTAAAATTTCGCGTTTTTTTTTAAGAATAAATAAAACACATACTTTGCATTCACTTTCGAAAACCTTTTATTGGTAATTGAAGTATCAGTTATGGCATTTATATGCGAAAAATAATATCTGCCAAATGGTTTCCTCTTGCAGCTCCCCAGACGTCTACTTTTTGTTAAAATTTTCAATGACGTTTTGACATAATTGAGGCTCTATCTCAACAATGACACGAATAATTTCATCTTTCTAAGCAGGAATTGATTGTGGATTATTTTTATAAACCTGACTTTTCACGTGACACCAAAGAAAATAGTCTGACGGTGTCAAATCACATGACCTTGGTGGCCAATTAACATCACCATTTCTCGAGATTACACGTCCAGGAAATTTTTCTCTCAATAAATCAGTTGATTCGTGTGCAAAGTGAGGTGTAACAACATATTGTTGAAACCACATATCCTCTAGATCAATATTCATTAATTCAGGCCACAAAAATTCGGTCATCATCCGACGACATCGATCACCATTGACAGTTACAGCTTCACCAGCAGCATTTTCAAAGAAAGAGGTCCAATTAAATCACCTGACCATAATGCACACCAAACAGTAACTCGTTTAGGATGCATAGGTTCCTCACTAACAATCTGTGGGATTTTCCTCACCCCAGGTCCGGCAATTTTGTTTATTATAAAAACAGCCGCCAAGTTCAAAATATGCCTAATCGGAAAACATTATTTTTTGAGAAAAAACAGCTGGTTTTTCATTGATGAAATTCACAAATAAGCGACGTTTTAAATGATCTAATGGCTACAGTTCCTGTATTATTTGAACCTTATATGCCTTCAGAGCTGAATCATTGTGTAAAACAAGCCGTGTTGTTGATCCACTAAGTCAAAGTTGTTGTGAACGTCGTCTAATGGACATTTCATGATCTTCAACACTTTCACGAACCAAACAAATATTTTCTTGTGAACGACCACTACGACTGTATTTTTCACTTTTTTGGTCTTTCCCGGAACCGGTCTCTTGAAATTTTTTAATAATTCGACCAATAGAGCTTTCAGATGAACGATTATGTAAACCATAAAATTTACGTAATTTTCTAGAAACTGTTTTCACAGAACCTTGATTTTCATAAAATATTTCAACAATTTGAACGCGCTACAACAACGCGTTCAACGCGTGTTCGAAGCCTGACGAAATGCCCACATACCCAGACAAATTCAGTACGCCATCTATATTTTATTTATTCTTAAAAAAGACCGCGCAATTTGAAACACCCTTTATATTTATATACAATTATTAGTATCTCTTTTGTCTTCTTTCAAGTTTCTTATGCAAGTACTCGTAATAAAGATACCAACCAATGGTAAAGTATTCATGTTTAGATCGCATGAGGGTTAAAATAGCATGAATTACGAGACAAAATCGACATTTCTTAATAGCACAAAGCAGACTGGAAACTGTGAAATTTCGAGATGATTTATTTGTGATGAAGTTCAGCTTTTTCGTCAACATATTTCAGAAATTAAATATCTTGAATCTTCAACTCCAAGAAGCAAACGCACATGTCTTGGATATGAGTAATAAAGCTAGTTTTTGTAGGAAATTAGAATTGTGGAGCAGAATTGTAATGTAAGAAAACTTATAAATATTTGCAAATGTGGATGAGTTTACAAGGTCGAAAAGCGACATATTAAAGTTGTTTTTGTAACCACTGACAATCGTTTAGTCGTGCTGGTAAAGAATTTTAAAAACTATTTTTTTGCTGATGATAACTTCATAGCGTGTTACAAGAGGATCAGGGACCCATTTCAAAATACTGCCCAAGATCTCACAGCTGCTGAAGAAGAAATCTTCATGGCAAGTGACAAAATCAAGTCAATTTAGCAATAAATCGTTGTTTAAATTTTGGGAACGGGTGGATGACGAATTTTATTTCCTGTCAACAAAAGTATTTCGTATATTATTACCATTTTCAACATCCTACATCTGGGAAACCGGATTTTCTACAGTGACTGCTTTTAAGACAAAATACAGATGTCAGCTAAATATAGAAAAAGAACTCAGAATGTCAATTTGAAATACTAAACTTTCTTTCGCAAAACTTTACTCTGCAAGACAGGTCCTAGGAAGTCATTGATAACACAGGGTAACAAAATGAAAAAAAAAATTTGGTGCCGGAAATCTAACATCTGATTTTAGATGTTTTTAATGTGCTGATTCCAAAAATGCCACCAGATTTTTTCTATCATCTCTAGTTTTTGAGATACAGGTTGCAGGTTAATTAATATTTTTTTCTAATAAAGGACAACAAATAAAGAGATAAATATGTACTTAATCGTCAAAATAGAAATTTCCCAGAATGTAATTAGCCAAATGGAGTCCTGACCCAATGCCTTCAAGAGATTCATGATTCAAGGAAAACAAAACGTGACCCTTTGGTTGCAATAAAATCAAGTTCACTACCTTCACAAATTTCCTGCACCTAAAAGATATTTGATGGTCGTTTTCCAGAAAACTTCTAACGCTTGTGATTGTAGTGACAAAATTTTCTTGAACATAAAGCAGAGAATTATGGAAAGATTGTTTTCCAATTTTAATATTCAGGATATTAAAACTAAGTTTTCCAGAAAACTTAGATTGTAGTGAAGAACGTTATTAAAACTATGGAAGATCGTTATCAAGGACGATGGGATAGCAACATGATGGCGGACTACTGCTGGAGCCTTCAGCGAGACTGCCCTAGTAAACTCGATTCTAGAAAGTCGTATAAAAGAAAATTTTTATGTGATTAGTGACTAATGTAATTATGTAAATTAAGTTTTTGCAATAAATACTTAAATCAATGTGTCTTTGTTTTTTTAACTGTCAATAGTAATATTATATATGTATTATAACAGTTATAACGTAAAATATATACACAATTTTTTAAAAAAATCTCAAAAACTAGATCTGATAGACCAGATCTGAGAACTTTTTTACATTCTGCATCCAAAAATTACCAAGGAACAGTTAAAAAATCGCAGGCAACAAAATGTGTGTTGGCCAGTGTAATCATTAAACTTGTTTGTAATTTATGTCAGAACGTACTTGCTTTTTCTTCAAGGAATTAAAGAGTTTCAAAAAAAATTAATATTTTTTCATATTTTCTTCGATATGCTGGCGCCCCCATTTACTGTTATTGCCCTCTCCCAGGAAAGCACGCCCCACAGGTTGGGTTGGGTTGAGAATCACTGCTATAGTACCATTCTTGTCTTTTATGACTTTAGGGAGTTTTGTTTCAAGTCGATAAGCAAGTAATTTACTGTAATAATTGAAAATTTCTTTAATAGAGATATTTAGTAAATATTGCGTTTAATTATTCATTTAACATTATAAGGCTAATTACAAAAATTACGAAATTTTATGATTTTCCCAATTTTACGTTCGAAATTTTGTAAACCGTTCGCCTATTGTGAAAAAGTGCAGTTGTAACCGCTATAGTTAATTACTGTCTAAACAAAAAATATATGTGGGATCCCAAAAATGCGTACAGATGCAAATAACGTCGGCTTTACGAACAAATGAAAATGTTTACATAGTTATCGGCGAATATTATTGTTGCGGTTTTATTTTCGCTCCGTTTTTTCACCGACCCCAATGTTGATCAAAATATAATGAGGTAAACTAGAAACTTGTTACGCGGACTGTGTTTTTATGTTTATCACAAAAGTTTGGATAATTGGCTTTTTTTTATTGTTTATATTACATTCCCAGTATGAACAGTGGCTGTGCAGATTCCTTCGATTAATAATTGGTATCTTATATTTTAGATAAAAGGCATATGTATTTCAAGCATAGACAATAAGAAATGTCAATTAAACGTATATACAAAGGGTACTAGGAAAGTTTTGCAATTCAGCTTTGTTTATTTAATTTCTTCAAAGTAATTTCCTCTACACTCAGTACACCTGTCCATCCTCCGAAACCAATCTTTAAACCAGTTCTGCCAAGTTTCACTAGGGAGTAAAGCACACTCGTTGTCCCAAGCCCGCAGAAGATCCTCATCACTGGAAAGCCGCCTCCCTTTTAGCTTCATTTTCACATACGGGAATAGTGCAAAATCGTAGGGAGCAAGATCTGGACTGTAGGGAGGGTGCTCGAGAAGTTTCAATCCTGTCGTGGTCAAATATTCGGTGCAGGCTTTGGTGCGGTGAGCTGGAGCATTATCTTGATGAAGGAACGTAGATCCAATGACTTTAGGCAGGTACTGTTCAGTACACTACTTAGCTGTACTGTTTTCTGTGTGTCCAATACGACGCGTTCCACGATTCGATTCGATTTGAAAAATACAGCTATCATTTTCTTCTTTACTGATCGAGATTTTCTGATAACTACGGGTGTGTCCTCATCATCAAAGACCCAAACTTGTTTTGAGCTTTGGTCGGCACATCGTAATAATACAGCCAAGTCTCGTCACCTGTCACGATGTTGCTCACATACCTAGATTGTCACTTATTAAACTTTTTTAACATCTCCCGGCACCAAGTCACACGTCGCGTCATCTGCTTTTGAGTCAGTAGATGCGGCACCCAGAGAGAACAAAGTTTCTTCACATGCAAATGATCATTCAGAATCAAACGTATTACTGGTGCGTTTAGGACTCAAGTACCTTCTATCTGTTGGTAGGTCTCTCGCCTATCCTCGCCAAGCATTTTACTCACAGTAGTAACGTTTTCCTCCGTAACTGACGTTCGTAGCCTTCCTGGCCTCTCAGCATCCTTTACAGTTAAATTTCCCCTTTGGAATTCTCTATACCACCTGAATATCGTTGTGCGATGTGGACAAACATCACCTAGTGCAAGAGTCATTTCTTCGAAGCACTGATTTGTGTTTAAACCATGCACGAAATTATAACGCAAAACTGCCTTTATCTCATTTCGTGACCACAATGCCATCGCAAGCACTTTACACTCTCACTGTTATTAAATAACTGAACCCATCGACATGGCGCGGCGGCTACTATGCACGTATGAACATGTCTCAACATGCAACAACAAGCGGCTTCCTACGGTTCATTGTTGCGTCATATTGCAAAACTTTCCTAGTACTCTTTGTACGAGGATGATTCAAATTTCAGCTGCATTTTGTATTTTTCTGGTCAAAAAAAAAACTAGAAATTAATATTATAAATGCATCATCTTTCTAAGTAACGACCGCACTTGAAAATTCACTTGTAGCATCGCTCTGGTAGCTAAATTAAACTAATTTTGTAATAAACGTTAGCTATATTTAATACCATCTTCAATAGTCTTTCAACTGCTTCAAAATCAGACGTAACTCCTAGATTTTTCTGATAATGGTTGATCATTAATGTTTATGTTAACAATGTGGGTGTCAAAAGATTACCTAGGGGAATTTTGCCGTGGTTCTAGGTTAATTATCTGGTGATAATGATAACTTAGTTGAAAAAAATTAAATACGTATACCGATTACGAAAATATTGTGGAAAAGGCTTATATCGACCCGATTAAAATTCTATTTATTGTGACCACGAAAAACGTTTAAAACGGCAAATGTGTAGCCATAAATTACCACTTATTATTTGTTTTATTTTATATGCCTACTAGTAAGCAAACATCTATAACGGGCAGCTCAGTTTTTCTTTTTTGGTTATGTATTTGTAGATAAATAATAACAACCCTCATTTTTCAAAATTACAATCTACGAAAAGTTTGTCTTAAAGAAATAGTAATAATGTTATGATTTGACACATATATCATCTTATTCTTTATATTTTGCGAAAGTAACACTGTCATAGATTTATACTTTTTTGAAAATATCGAGTTTCGTGCCTGAAAAAGTGCATATGCGGCACACATTGCTTTTCTTATTTAATCAAAAGAAAAAACCGCTAAAAGTCATCGTTTGCTGGTAGAAACTTACAGTGAGCATCCTCCAACCATAAAAACATGTAGCACGTAGTGTCGACAGTTCAAAAATGGTGATTTCAATGTGCAAGACAAATAACGTTCTAGTATTGCAGGAGTTATTGGATGAAGACCCAACGTAAATTCAAAAACAATTGACAGAAGCGTTAAATGTGGCCCAGGAGACGATTAGTGACCGGTTACGCGCAATGGGAAAAATTCAAGAGATGGAAAAATGGGTGCCACATCAATTGAATGACAGGCAAATGGAAAATCGAAAAATTGTCTGGAAAATGCTGCTTTATAGGTATAATCGGAAGTCATTTCTGCATCGAATTGTGATGAGTGACGAAAAATAAGTTTATATCGAAAACCCTAAGCGCAAAAATCATGATTATCACCTGGCGAAGCTGGTCCATCGACTTCAAGGCCAAATCGTTTTGGTCATAAGACAATGCTCTGTGGTTGGTGGGTTCAGAATGGCCTGGGGTATTACAAACTGTTGAAACTCGGTGAAACAGTTAATACTGATCGCTATCGACAACAAATTATCAATTTGAATCATGCATTGATAGGAAAATGTCCAGAATGGGACCGGAGGCACGGTAAAGTGATTTTACACCACAATAACGCACCGTCTCATATAGTAACAGTTCAAGAAAGCGTCAAAAACACTTTGATGGGACGTAATATTGCAACCGCCGTACTATTCAGACTATCCGGCTACCACGTTTTCGCATCAATGGAGCATGCGCTTGTAGAACAGCACTTCGGCAAATTCGAAGAAGTTATAAAGTGGCTCGATGAATGGTTTTGTTCCAAGAACAAACAGTTTTTTTTTGAGATGGCATCCATAAATTGCCTGAAAGATGTGCAAGATGTGTAAAATAAAACAGACAATACTTTGAATAAACAAATGTTTCCATTTTCTTGAAATGGGAATGACTTTCCGGTACACCTGATAAACGAAATTCATTTCACAGAGAGTAATTATTTTATGTTCGCTCATATAAATGCGCCTATTGTGAATACTATAAACATAGATATCACATGTTTTGTTTTGAAATCTATGGTTTATGAATCGATATAAGAATTTAAATTGCGGTTCTTTAAAGATATTACAAAGGGTAGAACTTCAATTGGCTATATTTCGCACAATATATGCTACATTGAAATTCTGTTAATTACATTTGAAAAAAGATACTGTAAAGTATCGAATACCATACTCCAATGTTGCATAGCAACGATTTTTGTCCTTTTGTAAGCACATTTCTCATATTTTGCGATTTGTTGCTGTGGGGAGGAAAGATGCAGTTTACTTACAACCTATTCCCACAAATTAGAATGACTTAGGAAACTCTACCACGGCTGCGGTAAATTCAGTGACGTAATACATACTTCATCGAGTATGGGATGAATTCAGCTACTACATAGATGCCATCCGTGCAGCCGATGGTATATAATCAAACATAATTTACACAATTCAACAACACAGTTCAGAAAATATAGTTCATTGAAATTATGCCTACTTATTTGAATTAACAATAAAGTCAACAATCGTACCGGGTTGTGGAAAATTATTACGCATTTGCTTCCGTAAGGGGCAAGTCCGTCAAGCTTGAAAAAGTTTCCGATGATAGTACTCCATAATGACGTTAATGACAACGATGCATGAAGTTTCGTGCCGTTCATTTTAATCATAATGCCGTTTCTTGGTCTTTGGAACCCATCGAGGTTGATGACGATAAAGCAAAGTTACTGTTCGAGAAGAACTCACGGCCAATGACACGAGAAAGTGCAGAAATGTTAAACATTCATCAATTAAGCGATCACGTTCATTCGCTACCACATGAAAAAACTAGAAGTTCTATATTTGGGTTCCTTGTGAATTACAGAAGTATATTTGAAGGCGCCTATAAATATCTGCGATATGTCTTTTTAAACGCAAGGAAAAGATCCCTTTTTGAAGCCACCGATAGTTGATGATGAGCACAATAATTCTTAATACGATGCGTAGAAATGATTTTAGTTTTGACTTGGATTGGTTTCATCACATCTGGAAGTAGAATTTATCAAGGGTAGACTATGCTCTTGATGTCGGATTTTAAAGGTGTCTTATTTTTCGAGCGTCTACTAAGAAAGAAAATAATTAATTCAAATGTGTACTGTTGGCGATTAAATAGGGACGAATCCATGTTAAAGATATTGCGTTCAGAAATGAGCAGATTTTGATGCCAGAATGAATCAGGCTATTGGAATTGTTGATTCCTTATCCACCAAAATTTCCCTTTTCAAAAAAAAATTGTTTGCTAACGCCCCTAAAAGTATATTATAATATCCCTTGTGCGTGAATCCCTTGTGTATCCCATCGCGGTTTGAATTAAATAAATAACTTAAAAAAGGACAATGGATATTGGCGTATTAGAAATAATAAAGAGTCTATAGATTTGCGTAAACGACTGAAAGTACATACGAAGGTTAAAATATGGAGATTAGCAGGTTAGGCAATTTATTCCCAGAAGGAATAGCAGCAAGAATTGTAGAGAGGAATTGGAAAGGAATCAAAGGAGGAGAAGCAATTGAGCCAAAACGAAGTAAAGTGGGACAGCAGAAAAATACAAGAATACAGGTCTTGGAATACAGAACGAGAGCAAAGAAGCATAGATCGAAAGTTTTCGTAAAGCGAAAATAAACAAGTCACCAAGTAAAAGTATGAATTTTTAAACCAAATTTTATAGAAACATTTACCGTGTTGAGAGTAATAAACTATTAAATTTCCATTGAAAAATTCGTACTCTTTATAGAGAAAATTTAATAAAGAATTCCTGCTCAATGTAAACGTATACATTGCACTATTCGCCCGGACATGCTTCTACGATTATGTATGGACCCTTATCGAAGCTCATTCCAAACAACTTGAAAGCTGTTGTAAGCTCACTTGACAATTAGGAAGCATGCCAACTTTTCCTCCTATCATTCCAGACATATTCTACAGGCGATAGCTCTAGCGATGGCATAGGCAGATTAGGACTGTTGTTGTTGACTTCTCACAGTAATCATAATGTAATATTTTCAAGATGAGGACATGCATTGTCTCGTTGGAATGTGACTTTATTTAATACTCGATATATGGTAACGTAAATACTTCTAGAATTTCGTCAGGGTACTCAATGAGAATTTAAACGGCAACGAATGAATGTTAAAGGAGTCCTACTTTACTTTAATACCACCTTAGATCGTCAGAAAATTCATGGTCGAATTCACTTCAAAACCATCAATTCTTTAGTAAGTGTGGCGTCATGTTCTACGAAATAATTGAAACTACATTTCTTTTCCTTTACGACAGTCATGGGCTTATAGTCAAAAATTAAATTCATCTGAAAGAACGATACTATTCCATTCTACATCCCAACTTGTCCTACTTTACATCATACTAATCTAGGGACACAATTGTGATTAGTAAGAAGCAGTATTAGTCTTGGATAACAGGACATTAATCTAAAAGAACGAATGCGACAATATATGGAGCGAATTGTTATTTTATTGCTTACTCCAGATAAAAAATTTTTTCTCACAATTACTATACCGATCTCTAAGGGCAATAGATCTTAATCTTTTCTCGATCATCCATAATATCTTGTACAGTGTTGATCACCTTCGTGAGACCAATCTCTTTAACAACGAATAATTGTAGCAACATATCTTGGCATTAGCCTAGCGAATTGCAAAGCCAGACTCATGTAGTCCAACGATAAACTCCTTTCAAAACCGCTTAGCTGGCGATTATTTCATTGTCTGGGGACTCTTGGCATTTTAACACACGAATTCAAAACTATTAACTGTTGTAATAGAATAACCAAACTGAACTGACCCAAGACAAAGAAAAGAAAAGCAAATTTCTTAAAAAACGATAGAACGATTTATTGCCATTTTGCTCTTTTTTATTGTTTATTATTCTCAACCCAGTGAAAATTTGTACGATTTCATTTAAAGTTATAACTTGTACTGGGTTATTCGTTTTTTTGTCACATAGTATATACCTTTCTCTCTATTATACTTGTTGGTTCTCATTTTTTGCTGATATTTACTCTATGTAATTATATTTTAGTCTATCATAATATATAATTTGAGGAACTTTTTAGTACGGTTGTTTATACAGTGCTAAAAAATAAAGATTATTGCCATAATGATAATTATTATTTCATTGAGAGGTACGTTGCACTGTTTTGTTACTATTAGTAAACGGTGTTTCAAATTGCGCTTTTTTTTAATGAATAAATGAAATATAGATGGCACACTGAATTTGTCTGGATATGTGGGCATTTAAAAAGTGTGATGTATGACATTTATAAAAATGGCTTTGTACACGGTACAACAACGCGTTTCAATTGTTGAACTACTTTATGAAAATCAGCGTTCTGTGAAAAGAGTTTTTAGAAAATTACGTGAATTTTATGGTTTACATAATCGTCCATCTGAAAGCACTATTGGTCGAATTATTAAAGAATTTCAAGAGAACGGTTCCGTGGAAAAACAAAAAAGTGAAAAATACAGTCGTAGTGGTCGTTCACAAGAAAATATTGGTTTGGTTCGTGCAAGTGTTGCTGAAGATCCTGAAATGTCCATTAGACGACGTTCACAACAACTTGAACATTTTACACAAGGAATTAGCTCTGAAAGTATGTAAGGTTCAAATAACACAGGAACTGAAGCCATTAGATTATTTAAAACGTTGTTCATTTGTCAATTTCATCAATGAACAACCAGCTGATTTTTCTCAAAAAATAAAGTCTTCCGATGAGGCACATTTTGAACGTGGTGGCTATGTTAGTAAACACAATTACCGTATCAGGGGCGAGGAAAATCCACAAATTATTCATGAGAAACCTATGCATCCTAAACGAGTTACTGTTTGGTGTTCATTATGGTCAGGTGGTGTAATTGGACCTTACTTCTTTGAAAATGCTGCTGGTGAAGCTGTAACTGTCAATGGTGATCGATATCGTCGGATGATAACCGAATTTTTGTGGCCTGAATCAATGAATATTGATCTAGAGGATATGTGGTTTCAACAGGATGGCGCTACACCTCACTTTGTACACGATTCAATTGATTTATTGAGAGGAAAATTTCCTGGACGTGTAGTCTCAAGAAACGGTGATGTTAATTAGCCACCAAGATCATGTGATTTGACACCGTTAGACTATTTTGTTTGAGGTTATGTGAAAAGTCAGGTTTATATAATCCACAATCAATTCCTGCTTTGAAAGATGCAATTATTCGCGTCATTGGTGAGATAGAGCCTCAATTATGTCAAAATGCAATTGAAAATTTTAACAAAAGAGTGGACGTCTGAGGAGCTGCAAGAGGAAGCCATTTGGGAGATATTATTTTTCGCATATAAATGTCATAACTGACACTTCAATTGCCAATAAAAAGTTTTTGAAAGTGAATGCAAATTACGTGTTTTATTTATTCCTTAAAAAACCGCGACATTTGAAACACTCTTTACTTTATGAACTTTCGAAACAAAATATTTTTTATTTTAAACTGACGGATTTTTCTCCAATCCGCACAGATGATGCTGCACTATCAATGAGATTATTACCAAATTACTGTTGGCGAAAGTACGAAGGAGTAATACCACATAATGCTCTACCAGGTGGTCACACGCCAGATGGTAAGATCACGTACATTGGTCATGTGCTAATTTTGGACAAAGCGAATGTAAGCGGTATAATCCCTGGTGTAATACACGTCAACGAAACTGAAGTAGAAGCTGCTTTTAAATATTACCGAAGCGATAAATATACTGCCGTTAGTTTATAGATTTTGAAGTGGCTTATCGATAAACAATTTCAAAGTAACACGCCCTCAAGTTTTGAGTGGAAGCAAGTGAAGCACGATGAATTACATTTGATTACGGACTACTTAGTAGTAGGTGAATACGAAATTGATGAATACCATAATCATTTGATTGTTGGCAAAGTATTTAACCAGCGTCTAAGTGGATTAAGGATTCCAATTCCGGAGAAAAAGGAATTACTTGTTAAGTCCTTCGAAATATTAGTGTTCGGAAGTACATGACATTGGTGTTGTAGTTATCTTAAAAAAATACCTTAATTAAATTATATGAAATAATCAAAATATATTGGAATACGAAAAATCGCATATTAGAATTTCTCCCATTATAAGAACCCAGGTTCTTTCAATAATAAAACACATTTCATTTGTAATAATTTTGCTATGAAATGATTTTGAACTTTATCCGCATAATCAAAACACGAGCATTATTTCACAAGTAATGAGACTCAACTGCTGGTGCCATCTCTCAAAAGAACTTAGCATTATTCACTTATTCTTTCATCTCATTTATTATGACGTGAAATTTGCTTAATTTCTGGTATTTCATTTGATAGTTACAGGTTTCTGCGCCATTTTTTCCTGTGTATGTAAGGGTGGGCCATTTAGAAGTTTAAATTTAAAAATGCAATAAAACAAAAACAGTTTGAAAATTTGTCAAATTTATTTTTTTGTTGTGAAGTACAATTGTTCTGGTTAGAGACAGAATATTATTTCATTCATATGGCTGCCGCGTCTGGCCTTACAGTACCCCATTCGATCTGACCAAGCACTTTTTCGAGTGTATGGGGTAGTGTCTCGACAATGGCATCACGAATGTTGGCCTTGAAATGCTCGATTGTCTCTGGTTTGTTGGCATAACACTTGTCTTTAATGGCGCCCCACAGAAAATAGTCCAACGGTGTCAAATCGCAGCTTCTTGGCGGCCAATTGACATCACCATTTCGGCTAATTAAACGGTCATCAAACGTGTGACGCAATAAATCGATTGTGGCATTAGATGTGTGGCAAGTTGCACCATCTTGTTGAAACCAAACATTTATCATGGTGCGATAGGTGTCTCCATTGACCGTAATAGTTGCGCCGTCCTCATTTTCAAAGAAATATAGGCCAATGATGCCTCCGTTCCACAAGCCGCACCAGTCACTCGTAATGGGTGCATTGGCTTCTGTAAGACCACGTGTGGGTTTTCTGAGCTCCGAATACGGCAATTTTGATTGTTAACGTACCCACCAAGATGAAAATGAGCTTCATCCGAAAAGATGATTTTTTTGACCAAATCGACATCATCGTGCAGTTTCTCGTTGGACCATCTTGCGAAGTGAAAACGAAGCGGATAGTCATGCGGCTTCAACTCTTGAACGATTGAACTTTTTAAGGCGTCATACCGAAATATTTTCGCAAAATTCAACGTAAACTGATGATGAAACCAGTTTCATGAACTTTAGCAATAAACTTGCGTATACCGAGCACTGTTGATCCTTCTCTGCGACCAAATTTTGTACGACATTTTCGTGCAATTTCCGACCAATTGTCTTTGTTTCGGAAATAAATTTTTAATAAATCCCAACGATGCATTTCGTTCAGTGGAGACAATATACTAAATTTTGTGACAGAATGCATTGACATAAGTATTGCCAGATTCGAAATAACCGGTGATTCAAATTTATACCGATAGATAGCCCACCCATTAGTAATAAATAGATTCTCTAATCATTAACTTTAGCTTGTTGCTTTTGGCATTTTTTCATTACTTGTGGTTCAAGACATAGGTTCCCAAACTGTTTAATACCATGGCGTCTTTAGCGTTCAGATTATTTCCGGCGGCGCCCCCCATATGAACCAAAACTGGAGACCTGATAATTTTAAGTCTAAAACCTTATATTTTTTAATTTCTTTTCGTTTTGGCGCGGCCGTCACGGCGCGCCTGGAGATTCTTTGCGGCGCATACTTTGGGAACTCCTGGTTTAAGGTATTATGTGTTTCTTCGAAAGTTTTCCTAAGAACAATGAGATGCCGTCTGCGTATGATATAGTTAGACCATTAACACAAATCGTTCATGTACAACAGGAATAAAAGTGGTATCAGTATGGATCTCTATAGAATACCGAAACAAATGTTTCTATATTATCTCCTACGTTCTGGTTTTGGGAGGGAAATTAATTAATTAACACATTCACTGCTCATTACACGGATTTGGGACATGCGCATGTGTCTCGAATGTGAGTCATGTATAATGTCGTGTTATTAGTTTTAGTGTGAGCTTAGCAACAGAGACAGGCATACGTGTACTAGCACATACGGTAAGGCGCTTTCCGATTTTTCTTGCAATTTCCAAATCGGATATTTGAAAGTGTAAATTTCAGTGCAAGATAACGGACAGCATGAGGGGTCTTTCAAAGCTAAAGAGTTTAAAAATTCAAATGATTTAACAGCAGCACAACTCGAAGCAATATATAAGTAAGCTTCTTGTGAGGGTAGTGATGACGAAGACTCAGATTACGTACTGTATAATGATGACATAGATACGATTTAGTGGTTCTGGTTCTGACGATTCCGGTAAGTAATATTGTTTATCTCATATTCGAATTGCAGATGAGACAATTTTGAACCAAAAAATAGTAATTCAAGCTTCCCCGCAGACTGTTGATGATGAGAGTGTAACACAGCTTCCGCAGTAATGTGCGATTTTCTCTTCACAAGAACTAATAAGTTTTTAGTGGCTCCTCTAGGAGATTAGCCATTATTTTAGAATGCTCCTCGATGATTCGTTTTTAGACATGATGGTGAGGGAAACTAATTTTTATGCGGGACAAACATTCTTGGAAAGAAGAGCAGCTGAACATTCGAAGCTTGCTCGATGGAAGCCACTAACTTCTGCTGAACTGCTAAATTTTTTTTGTATTATTGCTGCATACAGGCACTATAAAATTAAACAACCTCCTAAATTATTAGAAAGTTTTTTTCTGACCAATGAGACGCGACAGGTTCCTCTATTAAGTATATACTGCCTGCATTTTCCGGACAATTTTACTATTACAGACGATCATTTATATAAAACACGACCTGTGTTAGACCTTTTCAATCAGGAAGTGTACTATTATGGAAAACAGTTGTCGCTAGACGAAGCAATGATTTGGCGACGAGGGCGCCTAGTACTTTGGCAATTCATTAAAAATAAAAGCTTAAGTACGGAATTAAAGTTTATATGCTGACTGAGCCCAATGGCATTATTTTGAAAATGTGTATCTATACAAAGGTACTGAATAGCATAAGTTGAAAAGGCGACGCCACAAGCATTGTCATAGATCTACTACGAGGGTAGCCGTTTATATTCCGGGAATAGCAAACGGAAAAAAATTTATTATCGAAAATAGTTTTATTACTTTTCAAAATATTCTCCTTGAAAACCAATTCGCTTTTGCATGCGTTTAAACTAATCCGAAAAGCATTGCTGCCACTGTGGATGCCATATCTCCAAAATATGAGTTTCGAATGCCTCAACTGTCGTAGAAAACCGTTGACTACGAAGTTTATTCTTCACGTGTGGGAACGAAAAGAAATCATAGGATGCTAGATCAGGGCTGTACGGCGGATGGCTCATCAACTCAATGTTTTGCCCGGTCAAATATTTAATTGTTTGAACCGATCTGCGAGAGCTCGCATTGTCATGGTGGAGAATGATCTTTCGTTTTCGGTTTGTTTTCCTTATTTCTTCAAAAACTTTTGGCAAACAAATAGTTGTGTACCATTCGAAACTGACCGTTATACAACACTCTAAAGGCACGGTTGCAACGTTACCGGTTTTTCCGAAAAAACAGGCGACCATTTGTTCTGACGTGATTCGAGCGCGAACAAATTTTGTTGGTTTCGTCTCACCTTGGAATGCCCACACAGTCGATTGCTGTTTACTATCTGACTCATACGTATAGAGCCAAGATTCATCACCTGTGACGACTTTATAAATATTCTTTGAAGTACCGCCATTGTATTTTTTGTGCATTTCTTGGCACCAACCGACGCGAGTCCTTTTTTGAGCGATTGTCAAATTGTATAGTACCCAATGTGAACATAGCTTCCTAACGGCTAAGTGTTCATGCAAGATCTTATGCACGCTGGTGTTACTAATACCTAGAGATGCCTCGATCTCACGGTATGTCACATGACAGTCTTGCATTATCAATTCAGACACTGCATTAATGTTTTCCGGCACAATAATAACTGTGGAACGACGAAATTCATCGTCCAAAGAACGCCGTCCAAGTTTGAATTCAATATACCAATGATATACTGTAGTTTTCGATGGTTTTTCATCACCATATAGAGAATTCAGCTCGCCGATGCATTCTTGTTGAAATAATCCATGCCGAAGGTTATGAAAGTTACTGTCAACAATAGAAATAGCGACCGGATAATAAAACTGTCAAGGTAAATATATTGTCAAAAATTATAAACTTCACGATGCAATCATCATATCGGAGAAAACACTAACAGTGTTGCCAGATCCATAAATATAAACGGCTACCCTGGTATAAGGAATGTTAAATAGTTGACATGTTTTGTATATGAATAATTCTTATAACAGTTGTGATTTAGCGAGTGCTTTACTGTAGAAGAAAACAGACTTCACGGGAACATTGTGCGCTAATAGGAAGCGCAATCCGAAGGAAGTTGTTTCGGCCAAATTCGCGAAAAGAGAAACTGTGGCGCAATATTCGAATAATAGTAAGGTCACTAAGTGAAAAGAACCACATATCTATGGAATTGGAAAATGAAATGTTGGAGTACGAGGTTAAAAGAAATAAAGATCGGAGGAGGTCTATACCCATATTCAAATATAAATAATATATAGGTGGCAACGACCGACAGGACCAAATGTTGTCTTAATATCCTTGCAATCGAAAGACGCTTCGTTGATATAAAAAGCTGGTTCTTCGTTTTGCGAAAATAGTGAATAATGAAGATATTCTAAAAGATAACATACTACGACTTTCGGTTAAGTATTTTGGAAGAATTATTAGATGTAAAAAAGAAAATTGCTTCGGGACCCAGACAAAATGCAGTGATTCGCAACACATCTACTAAGATTCTCGAATTGTCTCATAAAAGTGAGGCTAAGAGAAAGCGATGTAAGTATTTAAGCAAAAAAAGATAAGAAAAAACACAATATATCACTGCGGTAAATACCCCGAAAAGCCCGGCTTATATCTAAGGGACTGCTTTGAACTTTACCATGCAAATAAATGAAAGAATAGTATTTATTTTTGGCTACCCAAGAAATATTTCTTTGCTTTTGTATTTCAATATTTTATACTATTTTTCTTAGTACGAGGACAAGTAGTGAGAATGACACATAAGTGGCGCTCTAATTGGTAAAACAAATGCACTGTAATTTAGGCTATATGTTATGGTTATATGTTCACATTACGATATTTAGATAAATCGGTTGATTAGTTTATTTTTGACAGCTGATTGCGTCGTTTTGTTAAAATGGAAAAAGCAGAGTATCGTGCGGTGATTAAATACTTCGTAATTAAGGGTATGAAAGCTACCGAAATAAAAGATGAGTTACGGGCAACATTAGGTGAATCTGCTCCATCATTAGCCACAATAAGTAGATAGGTAAATGAATTTAAACGTGGTAGAATAAGCTGTGTTGATGAAGCGCGCTCTGGAGCACTCCAAATCGTGACTTCTAAGGAAATGACTATAAAAATCGATAACATTATTATGCAAGATCGACGATTCAAAGTGAGAGAGATAGCAGACATGATAAACATTTCAGTAGAACGCGTACACCACATTTTAACGAACGAATTGGGCCTTTCCAAGCTTCCGGCAAGATGGGTGCCGCGTTTGCTTCCAATTGATCAAAAGTTCACTTGTTTGCGCATTTCCAATGAATGTTTGGACCTTTATAAGCGGTATCCGGTTGATTTTTGTAGGCGATTTGTTACTTGCGATGAAACTTGGATACACTACAGTACACCCGAAACTAAACAACAGTCGAAACAATGATTAGAATGTGGTTCTGCACCTCCAAAGAAAGCGAGAAACACTTTATTGGCAAACAATGTGATGGCATCAATTTTTTGGGATTCAAAGGGCATTTTGCTCATTGATTACCTTCAGAAAGATGCCACAATAAACGGATAATATTATGCAGCACTTCTACAAAAATTAAATGTTGAGATTCGTGCTAAACGGCCAGGAGCCACCAAGACAGCGTTCCCTCGCATACCAGCACAGTTGCGATGTCCGAAATCTACGAGTTGCATTTCCAATTAGTACTGCATGCGCCTTATTCGCCGCATCTAGCCCCTGCCGACTTCCACCTTTTTCCAAAATTGAAAACGGCACTAGGTGGAAAGAAATTTTCGCCTAACGACGAGCTTATCATCTTCGTAAATGAGTATATTGCAAGCCTTCCGGAATCACATTTTAGAGATGGGATAAAGGCATTGGAGCACCGTTGGAATAAATGTATTGCTCTTTTAGGGGAATATATTGAAAAATAAAAATTATTTTGTATTTAAAAAATTCGGTTTTCTTTTCCATTCTCACTACCCTCTTATTATTTTTATTTTTTAGTATTGTACGTATTTTAGCGATTGCTTTGACTGGTGTTGTTTCAGATTTGCTGTATTTAGAGACAACATCATTTTTTAGTTTTACATGTTTTGTTTATGAATTTATATACAGTGAATTTCTGGTTCTTCTTCACTTCCGATTTTTGTGGAACGACTGTTTTTATAATTTTTTTGTGAAATATACGCTTGTAAAACTGCTTCTACGAGTATTATTTTGCGTTCAACCATCAGTGAAGAAAAAAGATACGATAAAAGAGGTTGACACGGATCCGAGTAAGTTAGCATATAATGACAAATTCGTAGCGATATATGCATGATGCGGATTCGTGTCAAGTAAAACAAAATGTTTTTCTCTTTACAAAACAGATTAAAATAAGGTACTCACACGTCCAATGATATAATAAGCCTTAAAAAAATGAGTTAAGATATCGGTGGATATTAATATTACAGGCCAACCATGAAAAAACTTTTTTTATAAATTTGGCTCCCCTTTATGTTTTTTGTTATGCTGAATCCGAAAATGAAATTTAAAATACCACAGGACGTAAAGTTTCCTCGCATGTATACTTTACGTTCTTTATGCACTGTAAGCGTATAATAATACCTTGGTCTCTACACTTAATTAGCAGTAAATGCTCAAAGTGCACTTTTGAGTATCTGCGTGACTAATACAAAGAAAATCACGAAGGCATATACTTCCTAATCTGGAGCTATCCGAACTGGGTATAAAATTTCTAGAGATAAAAAGGTAATTGTAAACCATTTAGGTACTGAACGAACTTGGGGAGAAAATGTAAATTGTTAACAATACCTCTTCTTAATTGTGAGTATTTATTTTTTAGAAAGGTTTAAAATGTTTGGTACGTAGACTTCCGCGGTCGTGGTCCATGCTATCTGCTTCTGGGTTTCCGGGCTGGTGACGCGGTTCCAGCCCGGAAACCCAGAAGCAGATAGCATGGTTTAAAATGTTAATTGTATTACTCTTTTTCTTGGAATCTGTAACTGTGACTACTTATTTCTTAGAAAGTTTTAAAATGTTAATTGTATTACTCTTTTTGGGGGTTTAAGACAAGTTGATTTCGAGTGGACTCCAGTTTTAAAAACTTATTCTAATAAACAATATTTTAATAAAAGCATGTTGAGCGAGCCTGGAAAACCATTAATAATTTATAAAAGTTTTAAATTTTGCAAAAATAGAGAATTAAAAAAATCTGATGAAACTGTTTGGTGTTGTACAAATAAAAAGTGTTCTGTGCAATTATATACTTTGAACTCCGTTCTTTCAAAAATAGGTGGTGTGCTCAATCATGAGTTAGATGAAAATGTTTTAAATCGCCAAAGGATAAACAACGCCGTAAAGAGAAAAGCCGAACAGGATATCTCTCAACGCCCATCGAAATGGGTTCATAGAGAAATAAATTAACAAAGAGAAGTCATAAATTCCTTGACTGCCAAAGACATGAGATATATAAGTAAAAATATAAATCATGCGAGACTAAAAACTGTTCCAAGATTGCCTAAATCGATTGAGGACGTACACGAATATCTCCAGAAAAGTACAATTATTGAAATTCAAAAACGAACCGTTTTTGAATTTCAATGATAGGAAAGACAATATTGATATATTCTTGTGTAGATCTAATATGGAATTTATGTGCCAACAAAAAACATTGTATATGGACGGCACTTTCGACTATTGTACAAAATTTTTCCTTCAAATGTTTACGATACATGCTTTCGCTAATAATACGTACGTATTAATATGTACCTATAGTATGTTGTCTTTTGGCAAACAAGCATAGATCGACATAGAGAATACCGTTTGAATTATTGAAAAAACAATGCTCAGATTTGGACCTTAACTTACATCCACTAAATATTGTAATAGACTTTGAAAAGGATATACACTACAGTTTAAATTATGTTTTTCCGGATGCCCAAGCATCGTTAGTTGTCGATTCTATCTAACACAATCGTGATGGCGTAAAATACAAAGTGTGGGATTTAACATCGAGTATAAAAACCAAAATAGTGAAATGGGAATATGGTTAAGACATATATTTGGGTTAACATTTCTTGCTCCGAAAGATGTATGCGACTCATTTGTAAAAGATTTCATGAGTGATAAACGAAATGACAACAGAGTTGACAATTTCGCCGATTAGCTATTGGAAACATACATTGAAGAAAACGCGACATTTCCACCTGAAATCTGGGCAGCAGAGACAGCCAGCAGACATAGAACCACAAACGCGTGCGAATCTTTCCATTCCAAATTTAAAGCTAATTGTTCTTCCCCTCATCCGAATATTTACATTTTCTCGGAAATTTTGAAAAATATCCAGACCGATACTTACATTAAAATTAATTCTGTTCAAAAAAATCAAAATCGGATTATCCGTAAAGAGGTTATATACCACCAGGAGTTTATTAGCTCAAAAATTGTTCAATATCGAAGTAAAAATATTTCAAGGTATAATTTTATAAAATGTTGTAGCTATAAGTTTGGTAGTATTGTTCTGTTAAATCAAATTGTTTTATATACATATTTTGGAATCTAATGAACTTTAAAATTATAATTTCTTTACTTTCACTTTCTACCCAATTCGTACCAAATTCGATCACTGGTTTTAAAATCTACTCAGTTCGGATGCACCGTCTAATCTGCAGGTTCATTCTTTACACTCACATTTAAATTTTTTCCCTGACAATCTTCGAACTGTAAGTGAGGAACAAGGGGACCGTTTCCATTAAGATATAAAGGAGATGGAGAAACGGTATCAGGGTCGTTGGAATGTCAACATGATGGAAGATTACTGTTGGGGCCTTCTACGAGCAACTCCAGAAGCATCATATAAAAGGAAAAGCTACGCTCGAACTTTTATCGTGAAGAGATTGAGGAAATGCAAAACTCTAGATTAATAAGTAAAAAACTGTTCATATTCAAACTTACACTACTATTGTAATAATAAAATGTTAAATTTTTGAATTATACTCTGATAATAAATTACGTACCTTTAAATCTTAACTATATATTTTAATATTATCATACCCAACAAGAGATAAAGATTGCGAAAAATGGTACATGATAGAAAAAAAAACTGATTGAAAATTTGGATTCAGCACACCAAAATTCATAAGAAACATGTTGAACTTTGAAGAAAGTTTTTAAAAAATATTTATTGGTTGGCCTGTGTATTAAACATTGGCAGTGAAAGTGTTAATTAATAATAATAATAATATTTATTAAGCGGCCCTCTCGCTAGCTCGAGTGCTAGTAAATGCAAATAAAAAAGTTATGTTAGAGTTAATAATAAAATAAAAGATATACAAATTTTCCTTTCATAATTACAAGCGGTTTATTGACAACGTAACTTAAGAATAGTAAATAAATCACACGCGGTATATAATCTACCATCTGTAAATTCTTCTAACGCTCCAATCTAGTTTACTTTTCCCTCGTCCGTGAATAACTTTACTCCAAGTCTCCCCAACATCGTATCTGTCGGTTTTATGGGCTGCATTGATTGTGGCAATGGTATTTTGCCCTTGTTTTTCTACGTTTGTTCCGATACTAGTCGGTAGTTGTTGACCGGGCATTGGAAAATTTGGTGCGCCAGATTGAAATGATCTCCTCTCACGTACGAAACTATCGACTTGCTCCGAATCCCCTTCGATGTCGAAATTTTCATAATTCAATGATTCAAGTGACTTTATCAAACGAGGTTAGGATTGTAGAGGTCCTGATTCGTAATCTTCAGGAATGTAATATTCTGGAAGAGCGTAAGTGATACAGAAAGGTCCTAACGCGATCAAAAAATTCGCCATTTAAATAATGTCCATGAATATTAAAGACTGTGCTTTTTGTATTGAACATGAGAATTACAATTTATAGTCTATGTGTGATACGTATTAATAACAGAAATTGAATTCAATAATCTGAGCACATGTATTTTTGCTCTTATCTCTGAAACTTCCCATCATCATTACCAATTGCTAAGTTATATTTATTTTTCTAAGAATATCTATTTATAACTATAAATAACTATAAATGTTACTCTTTTGTGTTTCAGTGTTTCGCCTAGATGGGTATAATTAAACGTTTCTAGGGCTTTTCCATTTTTTAAATTATTTATTTTATCTCTATCCATTTTATATACAGAGTTAAAGGTTATAATAAGCGAATACACAAATTCGAAATACACCGTTCAAGCAATTAGAGAATATTTGAAGAAATGGTAATAAAATAAATAAATTATATAAGATACGCAAATGTTTTTATATGGCAACTATAACGATTTTAACTAGAAACAGAATGCATTGATAGGTTTCAGCGCTTCGATGCAGCGCCTGCCCTAACCGCCACTGCTTAAGGATATAGAAGCGCGTACGATACTGCGACTACAGTTAGATTTTACCATTTTCTGAATAATAGCTAATTTTTTAACTGTAATTATGAGTAATAATTAAAAAAAGCAATGCGATTTGACTCACGCACAGGTGTGGAGAGCCATAGGTCAATTGGGAGTTGGACGGAGACAGCAAGCTGTTGCTGAAGTTTTTGCAGTTAGGCAAAGTGTGATTTCGCGTTTGTGGAATCGGTTTTTAGAAACTGGAAATATTCAGAGAAGACGAGGACAAGCACGCCCATCATCTACAACACCGAGATATGATCGACACCTAACAGTATTTGCACGTAGAAATCGCACTCATAACGCAACGCAGCTTAGAAGTGAACTTACGGGAAGAGTAATATCAACTGAAACAATAAGAAATCGTCTTCATAACGTTGGCATGTATGCTCGAAGACTCTTAGTATGCGTTCCACTAACAGCTCTTTATAAAAGGTCGCGAAGAATACGGGCTGAGCAGCATAGAAATTGGAATCACGATGACTGGTAAGTATTATTTTATGACGAATCTAGATTCGCTTTAAATTCAGATAATAGGCGTATTTTAATTTGACGTGAACCTGGAACACGTAATCAGCCACAATCTATTCGAGAAAGTCCGCATTACTAAGGTGGGAGTGTAATAGTATGGGCTGGGATAAGTGCAGGAGATCGTGTAGATCTTTATGTGATACAGAATGGCAACCTGACTGCTTAGAGGTATCTGGATGAAATTCTAAGATCCATCATTCTTCCGTACGCTGGCGCAATGGGTGAAAAATTCATTCTAATGGATGATAATGCTCGTCTATATCGAGCAAATATCGTGAACAACTGGATTGAACAATTGGGAATCAATAAAATAGTCTGGCTAACAAATTCTCCTGACGGTAATCCTATTGATTATGCTTGAAATACCTTAGGAAGACGTGTTGCAGCAATAAATATGCCACCGCGTTCAATTCAGGAACTTCAAATTGCTCTGATAGAGGAATAGAACAATATTCCACAAGAATTTTTTGAAGTCCTGATTCAATCAATGCCGATGATGTGTCAAATCTTTATTGCACTTCGCGAAGATCATACACATTATTAACAATAGATTTTTCGTCATTTTATCAATAAAACTTCTTATAAAATCTCATAATTGTGTATTCATAATAATGATATTTATTCACTCTAGTGTCTTAGTAGCTTTATAATGTGCACAAACAAGTTCAAACGGGTCAACGCGTTTGGATTCTCATTTAAAAACGTTGTAGTTAAATATAAAAATAGTCGCGAGGTGCTACATCCTTTATTTATTTATTCTATTACCATTTTTCCAAATATCTCCTGATTGTTTTGATCAGTGTAGTTGGTCGATTGAATTAAGGCGGGGTTACGTTCTGCTACATCTCAAGTTTAGGAAATTTATGATGTTAAGAAAAATAACATTTCTTAATTAGGGCATAATATCTACATTCAAAAATATAGGATACAATAGCACTGAAAAACTGAAAAAGCATAGAAATTCTACAATACTGTTCGTATTCTGTATACGCATTTCGACAACTAAGTCGTCATCAGCAGATAATTAATCGCAGTGTAGCACCTGGACCCCCGGTAGAACTCGCATAGAAGCAAGTCCATAATAGATATTAATCGTCGAAAGCCAATGCCACACTGTAGATTTGTTTTACAAATATGCATATTTTTATAAATATAGATGCCCAACAATCGTTTCCTTAGTATAAGAACATTTTGTTATTGCGGTGAACGTCGCTCAAGAAAACGATGTTGGAAACACATCAAGTATTGCGGGTGCCTAGTTGAACTCGTTCAGCTTAATAATGTTTCCCAGAAAGGTGTTTTAGAATAATTTATGTATTGCTATATATGCCCTGCTATTTGATTATTTATTCCGACGGGGACGGCTATGGTACCCCGACCGATGTGGCAGTTCTAGTAATGACCCGTTATTGCCACCCTCTTTTGTCATATTTTACAATTACCTGTGTGTTATACTTTCTGAGGGTTTCTTTTATTTTATTCAACATACAGTTGAAACGAAATTAAGGAAAAATAAAAGCCAAATAAAACTTCTAAGTTCTTAACATAGGTAGTTCTAGTTGAAAATAAGAGAAAGTTAGAACTTCGGTAGTAAATAATTAAAGAATACATTAGGTTTATTCAGCTATTGTATGCTACGCAGGGTATTCACAGTTGATGATCCGTTTACACTAAATATCTAAATATTTAAACTACCTTTCTATTACATATTTGCCTTACAAACTTAAAGAACTTTCTTTATTGAATTATAAAAGCGGAACTAAATATTATCATGCATTCATTCCTTTTTATGGAATCATTATTTATATATACACTTTACAAACACGAATTTTTTGATATACGATTTCACTGAAAAATCTTCTTATCAATAATTACATTATAAGTACGAACTCGATAGATTATATTATGTAAAAACGGAAAATCTTGTCAGCGTATGTCAACAAGTACGTTAACTTCCGGTTTATACTTTTCATAAAAACTTATACCTTGTCTTAGTGTTAGAAGGAGTGATTCAAATATCCCCAAAATGTATGAGTATATTATTGGACTTTTATATGTGTTTAACGCACGGTTTTTGTTTCTTGAAGTGTATATGCTTTCATACGAGGGTAATTTGACAAGTAGTGAGAATGGAAAAGAAAAACGAATTTTTTAAATACAAAATAATTTTTATTTTTCAATATATTCTCCTAAAAGAGCAATACATTTATTCCAACGGTGCCTAATGCCCTTACGCCATCTCTAAAATGCGATTCCGGAAGGCTTGCAAAATACTCATTTACGAAGATGATAAGCTTGTCGTTAGACGAAAATTTCTTTCCACCTAGTGCCGTTTTCAATTTTGGAAAAAGGTGGAAGTGGGAAGGGACTAGATCCGGCGAATAAGGCGCATGCGGTACTAATTGGAAATGCAACTTGTGGATTTTGGACATCGCAACTGTGCTGGTATGCGAGGGAGCATTGTCTTGGTGAAACAGAATCTTTTTCTTTGCATTCCTGGCCGTTTAGCACGAATCTCAACATTTAATTTTTGTAGAAGTTCTGCATAATATTGTCCGTTTATTGTGGCACCATTCTGAAGGTAATCAATGAGCAAAATGCCCTTTGAATCACAAAAAAATCGATGCCATCACCTTGTTTTCCGATAAAGTGGTTTTCGCTTTCTTTGGAGGTGCAGAGCCAAGTTCTAACCATTGTTTCGACTGTTGGTTAGATACGGGTGTACTGTAGTGTATCCAAGTTTCATCGCAAGTAACAAATCGCCTACAAAAATCAACCGGATTCCGCTTATAAAGGTCTAAACATTCATTGGAAATGCGCAAACGAGTGAACTTTTGATCAGTCGTAAGCAATCGCGGCACCCATCTTGCCGAAAGCTTGGAAAGGCCCAATTCTTTCGTTAAAGTGTGTTGTACGCGTTCTGTTGAAATGTTTGCCATGTCTGCTATCTCTCTAACTTTGAGTCGTCGATCTTGCGTAATAATATTATGGATTTTTATAATCATTTCCTTAGAAGTCAGGATTTGGGGTGCTTCAGAGTGCGCTTCATCAACATAGCTTGTTCTACCACGTTTAAATTTATTTACCCATCTACTTATTGTGGCGGATGAGGGAGCAGATTCACCTAATGTTTCCCGTAACTCGTCTTTTATTTCGGTAGCTTTCATACCCTTAATTACGAAGTATTTAATCACTGCACGATACTCTGCTTTTTCCATTTTAACAAAACGACGTGTTGCTTCTTCTTCAATCAGTTGTCAAAAATAAACTAATCAACCGATTTATGTAAATATCGGAATGTAAACATACAAACCTAAATTATAGTGCATTTGTTTTACCAATTAGAGCGCCACCTATGTGTCATTCTTGCTACTTATCAAACTATCCCCGTAGCTATTTAAATCACGGTGATTATTTATATTTTTGATTCAATATGGTTATATTATGATTATTTTCTAGCTCGTGTTTTGCTAAACTGGATTTCTTAGGTAGATTGAATTTAATGCGTTAACTTCCGGTTTATACTCTTCATAAAAATTTTACCATCACTTAGTGTTAGGAGTGATTTAAGTATCCCCCTAAAACCCGGAACATATAATTTTTGAATGTAAAATCCGAAACAAATTAAACGAAAACAGTTATGATTGTATTAGTTTGTCAACAATATTAAATTTTATTGTTTGTTGTAAATAAAAAGGTTTTCTTCTAATATTCTAATAGAATTATGATTGCGCAAAAGTTACTCTTGGATTAATATGTACGATCTATCCAAAATTAATTTTAAATATGCTTGACATAATCTATTTCTGGTCTAGCTTATACTTAAATATTTCATGAAATTTCCATTTCAACATGAAAGTAATATACTTGTAAATCATAAATTGTTGATACTTGTGTCAAATATATTTGAAAAATTCGAAGTAAAACGTAAACTACTCTTAAAATTTATTATAAAGGTACATTAAAAATACACAAAACAAATATTAGAAATACACATAGGAACATTCGCAGCAGAAACTAGTCGGACTCTTATGCCGAACAATAATAAATCACTTTTACTGTTACTGTTTCCAACACAAATAATAAATGGTTCTACAATATCATCTATTAATCTATCTATGTCCTACATCTTTTTTCTACTTTAATTAGATCTTCTGGAGTTAGTTTGCCGCTTATTGACACTGAAGATTGTCTAACATCTCTCTAGTGGTGCACCTACTTATACTTTGCTGCCTTGCTGTGGGATGTTCCCTTACTTACGTCGTTTGCACTCTTCTAAGAATAATTGGTCCGAATATCTGTCTATTCTCCAGTCGGTTCGTGTGATTATGTGCGGATTGCGCACTGTCGCGTTTTATTTTATTCTTATTCTGTAAGTCAGCCAGTAGCGATTTCCATGTGTGCGGCAGGCGTTGAACGTCATCACGTTTATTCAGGCTGCTAGGCCTCGTCTCTATCCCGATCGTTTCCCTTATAATTCTTGCAGCTAGGTTTTTGGTGTTGTCGAGTGTTCTGTTAAGAGCCTACGTTGCGCTAACGATGATGTTGATTCTTTCCCGACAACTGCGTGTCTGTATTCTTCTAACATTGATTCGCCTGTGATTCGGCAAAGACACAAGCAGAGCCAGAAACAACTGCCGGTGTTGTAGTTTCTAGAATGCGAATTGGGTATTATGTTAATCTGACATGTTTATGAGTTTCCGCATGTATTGTACTACTTTGTTTCTTTGATAAACACATACCAACGTTGACTGCTTAGAAATAGAGATTCATGCTCCTTTATTCTATAATATAGATACTATTTTACTTCGTGTCTCTAAAACCGTGTAGGATTTAAGAACATTTCCAACATTCTTTTTAATCTTATTTATGTAAATTTCTTTTATTAATTGCTAATATTACTATACAAAGGGTATTAGGAAAGTTTTGCAATATGACGCGACAATGAATCTCAGGAAGCTGCTTGTTGCTGCATGTTGAGACATGTTCATACGTGCATAGTAGCCGCCGCGCCATGTCGATGGACTCAGTTATTCATTAGCAGTGAGAGTGTAAAGTGCCTGCGATGGCATCGTGATCACGAAATGAGATTAGGGCAGTTTTCCGTTATAATTTCGTGAGTGGTTTAAACATAAACCAGTGCTTCGAAGAAATGACTCTTGCACTAGGTGATGTTTGTCCGCATCGCACAACGATATTCAGGTGGTATAGAGAATCCAAAGGGGAAATTTAACTGGGGAGAATGCTGAGACACCGGGAAGACCACAAACGTCAGTTACGGAAGAAAACGTTACTACTGTGAGGAAAATGCTTGGCGAGTACAGGCGAGTGAACTACAACAGATAGAGTATACTTCAGGCCTAAATGTATCAGCAATTCGTTCGACTCTGCATGATCATTTGCGCGTGAAGAATCTTTGATATCTCTGGGTGCCGCATCGACTAATTGAAGAGCGGATGACACGACGTGTGACTTGGTGCCGGGAGATGCTAAAAGAGTTTAATAAGGGACAATCTCGGTATGTGAACAAAATTGTGGCAGGTGACGAGACTTGGCTGTACTATTACAATGTGCCGATCAAAGCTCAAAACAAAGTTTGGGTCTCTGATGATGAGGACACACCCGTAGTTGTCAGAAAATCTCGGTCTGTCGAAGGAAATGATTGTATTGATTGAATGTATTTTTCAAATCGAGTGGAATTGCGGAACGCGTCGTTTTGGACACACAGAAGATAGTCACAGCTAAGTGGTATACTGAACAATGCCTGCCTAAAGTCATTGTATCTATGAAGAACCTGCGGCCAAGAATGGACACCTGGTTCCTCCTTCACGATAATGCTACAGCTCACCGCGCCAAAGCCTGCACCGAATATTTGACCACGACAGGATTGAAACTTCTCGAGCACCCTCCCTCCAGTCCAGGTCTTGCTCCCTACGACTTTGCACCGTTCTCGCATCTGAAAATGATGCTAAAAGGGAGGCGGTTTTGCAGTGATAAGGAACTTCTGCGGGCTTGGGACAACGAGTGTGCTTTACTCACTAGTGAAACTTGGCAGAACTGGTTTAAAGATTGGTTTTGGAGGATGGAGAGGTGTATTGAGTGTAGCGGTAATTACTTTGAAAAAATTAAATAAACAAAACTGTATTGCAAAACTATCATAGTACTCTTTGAATTTCTATTTATTATTTAAAGCTTACTTTTCTTGTTATTCGTATTATATATTTCTTTATATTACTTCGTAGTTATTATTGTAACTTGTTTTATTTTATTATATATATTTATTATATTATTTTTACACTTGAAATAATTTAATCTAGAAACACGACAAAATAGAGTAAAATTTTAATCACTGTGGGATAACTTCCGAAACGCAACATGTTTGCAGTGTTGTGATTAGGCAACTAATTCGTCTTTGTACAAATCTAGTGACAAATAAAAAAACCTGGAGATTCTTTATTTTGTCATTTTATTTTATTTAAAATAATATTTACAAAACGTATAAATAACACATTATTACAAAACAATATTTTACATAGTCTACCACCTGTAAGTTCCTCCAATATTCCAATTCGGCTTGCTTTTTCCCGGCCCCCGAATAACTTTACTCCAAGTACCACCGACATCGTATCTCTCGGTTTTATGTTGTGCATTGATTGTGGCAATAGTATTTTGACCTTGTCTTTCTATATTCGATCCGATGCTAGTTGGTAAATGTTGGCCGGGCATTGGGAAATTCGGAGCGCCGGGTTGAAATGATCTCCTCTCACGTACGAGACTATGCGAATGTTCTGGAACTGTTTCGCCTTCGAAATTTTCATAAAGCAATTCCACAGGTGACCTTGCGAAGCGATGCTCCTCTTGGGAAGGTTCTGATTCATAATACTGAGAAACGTAATATTCTTCTGGAGGGACATAAGCTGCACAGAAGGAAACAAATACCAGAGCGATCAGGAGTACCATCATCTGAAATATTTAAGAACATAAAAGTACTGTTTTCTTTTTTTATTATGTTGGTCGTTTTGTTCTAGCTATAAATTTGATTCTTTCGTATTGGGTATTACTGTCGGGATTTTTTTAACCTGCAATACATTTTATAGTTACAAAAAATCGTCGATAACTAAAAATTAAATGTTTAAGTGTCCAGTGGTCGAAATACTCAATAAAAGATTAAAATTTATAGTAAATATAAGTATTGAAAGAGTTTATTTTGCTGAAAAGTTTAGAATTGTGCCGAATATAAAAATAAGTATATAATTTTGCGTTTATTATATTAGAAAACATTAATTTACCTTGACTTTTCAATGCTATATTATTCAAAATATTTTAACTGTGCAAAGAACAAATATACTCTGCAAATTACCACAAAGTAATCTTCTTTTATACGCTTTAAAACAGATTTTTTATCGGAGTTTCATTGTGTTATTCTCCCCTTCCCTTATTCGCCTCAGTAAAGTACATTTCCCCTCTTATCACTAATATTTTCCAATTATATCCTTATTCGGTACATTACGCTATCTTTTAAATAATTTATTTTAATATATATCCTCGTTATCTTCACAAATACTGATAATTGGAATTTCCATTTCTTCTTATAAAAAACACTATGCACTAGTGAAAGAAAATCGTACAAATTCGTATAGTGCCTTGACCCGTTAATTGCTGATTAAGTGTTGTTTATAAATGATGCAATGCGAATCAAAATAAACAAGCCTGTTTCAAAATTAATGGAAAAGACGATTCGAAATGTTACGTGTATTTTTGCGTAATATGAAATGCTGTAGTTGAAATGTTCGTAGATAAGGGGATTTAATTGTCAAAATATCTCATATCTAAATAAACATCGGAATTTATATACAGAGATGGTAGCCTTGTTTTATTGTCTTCAGAGGTATCACTGTAATTAACTAAGTTAATTATGGCGACGTTTGGAATGCTTTTGTTCTTTGCTTTCATATTATTACCGTCTTTTTTGTATCCGCGAATACTTTTAATATACATTTTATTACAGGACTCTAACAAGTATTTCTCCATCCATTAAGTAAAATACTTTATTATAATAGATTAATCTAACCAGTAACGTCTTAGAATCCCCAAAAATTAATATATATTTTGTTAAGCTGTATGTCTAACAATTTTCTTATTATTTTTTTTTATTAAATATAGTTGATCATAAAGTTCCTAGAACCTCTCCAGTGAGAAATTTCTTTGTTAGTGTACACCTGTGGATTATAAGCCTCTTTTTTTCAGAAACCTTTACCAATAATTTACGTATTTATTTGTTCTCTGGAATATTCTTTTAAGATAACATTTAATTGAATTCTAATTTTATCTAATTTCTAATTATGATAAGACGCAAATTTTAATTTTTTCACAGATAATAATATTTATAGTATTTAGTAATTAAATCAGCCCAGGTCTCATTTATGATGAATAATGTATTTTAAATACATATCGGCTTTTTCAATGACTTAACTTGTATTCTAGATGCAGTACGTATGTTACATTTAACTACGAAATTTGATCTCGTTCATATAACCACCGCGAGCACGTTTGTAGCGACCGATTCTTAAGAGCCAATTTTCAACCACTTTTTCACACATATCGGCCGGAACGTTGGCAATTTCGCGATCGATATTGTCCATCAACTCCTCTAACGTTGTTGGTTTGTTAACACAAACCAACGACTTATCGCATCCTCATAGAAAGATATCTACAATGGCGTTAAATCGCATGAGCGAGGTGGTCACTTGACCAGGCCATTTCTCGAGATTACGCAGTTACCGAACTTTCCCTTCAATAGATCAATTGTTTGACTAGTTGTGTGGCACCACCTTCTTGGAACATAACACTGATGTCAAGTCCATCCAATTCTAGTCAAAAATAATCTTCCAGCATGGCGTCGAATCACACCTACTGCATGATATCTATACTACACAGTCACATTTTGTGCTTCTAATGGAGTCTCTTGAAGCACACATGAGTGTGTTGCTTATTGATGAAGTCACTGCGCCAAAAATGAGCTTCATCGCTGAAGATGATTTTTCTAAAAAATTCAGGATTCTCTTCAAACTTTAGCAGAGTTCAATCGGAGAGGTTTCAGCACTTTGAATGATCAAGAAGTTCCAGTTCTTGAGTTAATTTGATCTTGTAAGGATGTAAGCCAAGATCTTTGTGCAAAATTCGCCACAATGTGGTTTAAGAGATTCCAAATTCCTGTGAACGCCGTGGAATCGACTGATTTGTCCCATTTCGTGCTAAAGCACTTGCGGCTGCGATATTTTGACCGATGCGTTGTCTCACTGACACAGGCATATCCAATAGTGAATATGTTGACTCGAATTTATCCCCTATAGCACGCACAGACAGAATTGTGGTAGTAATTTTTAATAATTTCGAAGCGTTGCTCGTTCGAGAAATTCATCATGATTAGAATGTGAACCTTGATTGACGTTTTGACGTCGACAGATTATGAAAAACGTTCAAGGGTGCATGCATATTAAAAGATAAAGTTGTTATGTCTCTATTGGAAAACATGTTATTATTGTACTCTCCTGGAATGCACATACGTAATTGTCAGCCTGCAATGTACATACGTATGTTTACTCTCTATTCTTGTTTAATCTCTTGCCGAACTCAGAATCTTTACTTGCACTTACTAATTTCTAAGAAAATAAAAGGGTGGTATAAAGAGTTTATGCAAGTAAAACTTTTTCTTATATTATATTTTTATATTAAAATTATGCACCATGAACAAGACGAAAGATATTACAAACAGTTAAAGAATTAGAATAGAATCTTCATTACAGACTGGTTTGTATTCTCAAAGCACTTATCGTAAAAAAAATTGTCCCCAATGTTAGGCTGTCAACAATATTATCACCGGCTACACAAAACCGCCGGTAGGGAGGATAGAAAGATTATTAACATTACTTTGCGAAATAGACAAACTTTCATCTTCTACAGTACTCTAAAATAAAGGTATCAGAGGGGAAAAGCTAAAAAACTGCTTTTTACCGACGCAATGTACAAAAAGTCGGCTACAGATGTATCAACATTTTAAAGTTGAAGAATGAAAAAAGATTTTTATATAAAATTATATCGCGAGCGTTTTGAAAATGTTTTCTGATATTACTTTCCAATTAATGTTGTTAATTTCTCAATCACAGGTCATATTTAGTGACACGTAACGCCTTAAGTAAGCGATTATAAAGACTATCAAATATATGAGACGAACATCCTCAGAACATTATAGAAAGGAATGCGTAGCGGAAAGTGTAGAACATATTCCTGCTCTGATAGCATGGTTATGCATTACTAAGAATTAGACCTCTGTATTTTGTCGAAGAGACAATGAAGCAGTATCAATGTAACTGTAATAGAAACTGTTCTGGTGTTCTTTATTACTTCACTGGATACATATTTATGAAAGAGAGGGCTCATGCCGTATGGTGAAACCTGTCTAAAATATTTTTAATGATTTCGGTATACAAAGTTTTGCCTTGGCTTGAAAATTCACCGGACCTCAGCTCAATCGAGTATATTTGGATTGTAGCTGTTATTTACTCGTCCCCAAATCCAAATTTAAGCATTTCAAAAGAAAATATCGGAAAAGTCTGGAAGGATAACAGACAGTTCTAAGACACCGTAAAAGTGCATCTCGATAACATGCCGAAGCCATTTAAGATAAGAGGTGTTTGATAAAATATTATATTCAAATATATACTGACACGCATAATATAACGGCATACGTCTTTAAATTACATGCGTTGGAGTTTCATTTCGTACAGTACTACCTGTTAACTGAACACGTAGCCACTAACCAGCTCTTAGCGTTACCTTACCAATTATTTGCTTTTGTTGTGTAACGGTTACTTTAAGCAAGTCGTGTGATATATCATCTTAAAATATTTATTTGTTAAAGTTTGAGCGACCCTTCTGTTGGTCATTGGTCAATTTGTTTTTGACGACTGCAGTTACCCTTTAATCCATTGTTACTTTAAAAGTTTTATTTTTTAAACACAACCCCCCATAGGTAACATAGAGAACAGTCGTCGGTCAATTCTTTTTCTGCAACCTGTACACAGTAAAAAAATTTTCAGGCAAATTATTCACCTTCGATTAAGTGTAAGAAAACGGATATAATTTTATCCAAAAAGTGTTAGTTTTAATCAAATCGACCACCGAAAATACACTTCATTTTTTCATACATTACTAATACTTCTGGTAAATAAATATATGTAATATCGTAACTCGGAGAAGTATGTTATAAAAATAAAACGTACGAAAATTTTTGTGACATTAGAAGTGAGGATATTTAGCAAAGTCTTTTGTAATTGTAAGCAATAAGTTTTCGTGTACTTTTATAGGTTTTTTTGAGCTTTTTAACGCTATGTAAATGAAGTAAATATACTTTTTCTTAGTCGGATGTTCACATTTGATGATATTCAACATTCACAGGCTGCATACTTTTGTGACAGTCTGTATATGGCATAATTTATGCAGTTGATTGTACATTTAAACGTACTAATTGTTGTACGCTTCAATTTTACGCTTGCAATTGATGTTTTCCGTTCTCTATTTTCGTAGATCGCGCAAACAATAAATACATATTACATACATTCCCATTGTTCGGACGAAAATTTAGTGATTACCCTTACATATTTCTTCCAGGAATTTATTAGTAGAAACGCATATTGGTGAAAACGGTTTCTTACAAAGGCAATTAAATTATATTTAAAGCTTGAGTCATGCTGTTGTCATAAAATTAAATGCCTCTTTAGAAAGATTGCAGGTTTATGTGTAATTCGAAAACCTTTTAAAAAGTAAACACGTTTGTGTAATAGAACTATAATAAAAGTAAGTAAATTTCATTGTTTTTTCGCATTAAAATTGTGCATAGAATCATACTAAAATCATTATTTTGTAAGGCAACATTAGCACTACTTTTCTTCACGTATTTGGATGATTAAGAGTACTTGCATACAGGAATGAGCAATATTTATACCGGTTTTTTCCGAAGTTTTGTATCAGATTGTTACATATGAAATGTCCGATTTTGTAAGGAATAAAAAAAGTCTAAATTTAAAAAAATATAAATATTTATTCTGCAAAATAGTCTCCATTTACACCAATAGTTTGTTGCCAACGGCCTGGAAGCTGAAAAATTCCCTTTGAAAAGAAATCTAGGTTTTGACGGCTCACTTATCGTTCAAACACTGCTATTACAGACACCCGGTCAGGGAAGTCCCTATTTTTTAAGTGATTGTCTAAACTTCGGAAAAAATGAAAATCAGTTGGCGAAAGGTCAAGTGAATAAGGTGGGTGAGGGAGAATTTCCTAAACAAATTTCGAAAGTTTTTGGATTGTCTGTCGTGCAACATGAGGTCTTGCATTATCATGAAGAAGTATGGGTCCATGTCTATTGACTAGTGAGGGCTGCAAGCGGCTCAATTTTCCATGCATAGTTTCCAGTTCGGCACAATAAGACGCTGCCGTGATGGTTTCACCAGGTTGCAAAAATGAATAGTGAATAATACCCTTACTGGTCCACCATACAGTCACCATAATCTTTCGCGGGTGAAGTGATGCTCGTGCATGCTGTCTTGGTGCTTCATCTCAATCTAACCATTGTCCTGACCGTCTCCAATTATCATAAAGTATCCACTTTTCGTCACACGTTACCACTCGATGAAGAAACGGTTCAACTTTCTGTCGATTAGCCAATGAGGTAGCCACCTCTAATCGACGGAGCTTATTGGCTTTCGTTAATTGGTGCGGCACCAATCGATCGAGTTTCTTCACTTTGCCAATCGAAGAAAGGCGACAACTAATGGTGGCAATGGACACTTGAAATGTTTCTGCAAGGCTACGCACTGTTGTCGACGGATTACTTTCAATTTCTACACGCAGCTCGTCGTCATTAACGGTGCTACGCCCATATTTCCCTCGCTGAATTTTTTAAACCATCGCCGTAATGTGCCTTCATTACACGTGGTTTCACCGAACGTCTGCTTAATTTCTCGCGTTGCTGCAGCTGCATTTAATCCCTTTTTAAATTGAAAGAGGTAAATTGCCCGAATATCTCTTGCCGACAGCATTTCCATAGGCGAGACAAGGACAGGTGTATTAATCTTTCCAAGAAATGGAACAGGTACACACTTCAAAATAAATACCCTTTTCTACAAATACAATAATAATTTTCACCAAAAACATACACGTCTTCACACAGGTGCGATTCAGTTCAGACTGAAGGAAAAAACGGACATTACATTTGTAACAACCTGATATTGGGTCTGGGAAAAAGTTCGTGGCGTTTTTTCAGTAAAATTCAACTGGTCCCCGCATGGCGCGTGGACGAATTCATTTAAACCGAATATGCTCCATTATTATCGACAATGTTTCGCCATTTTTTTGGTAGATCCATGATCCCATCGGTGAAAAACTTCTGTGGTTTCTGGTCGAAAAACTGAATCAAGTAGTTTTCACAGGCTTCTTTTGAAACCAACTTAATTCCATTGAGAGAGTTCTGCAGAGATCGAAACAGATGATAATCAGAGGGTGCTATATCCGGACTGTAAGGTGGGTGCATCAAAACTTCCCAACCAAACTCTCTCAATTTTTGACGGGTCATCAAAGAAGTGTGTGGTCGGGCGTTGTCATGATGGAAGACAACACCTTTCCTATTAATCAATTCGGGCCGTTTTCTTTCAATCGCCTGGCGTAATCTCTCTAGTTGTGCACAGTAGAGTTGAGAATCAATCGTCTGACCAGTTGGAAGTAGCTCGTAGTGGACGATTCCCCTCCAGTCCCACCATACACACAGCATCACTTTTTTTGGCGTCAATGTTGGCTTAGCGAACGCTTGTGACGGCTCACCATCCTTTATCCACGATCTTTTACGCTTCCGATTATCGTACGTAATCCATTTTTCATCTCCGGTTATTAAACGTTTCAGAAACGGCTCGATTTCATTCCGTTTCAGCAGCGCATCGCAGATGTTAATTCGGTCCATTATGTTTTTCACGCTCAACTCATGAGGAACCCATACGTCAAGCTTTTTTTTTGTAACCAGCTTTGTGTAAATGGTTCAAAACAGTTTTGTGGTCAATGCCTAGCTCCATGCCAATATCGACACTGCTGATATGCTTATCTTGTTGGACTTTTTCAAGAATTTCATCAGATTTTTCAGTGATTGGACGACCGGAGCGTGACTCATCTTTCACATTGAAATTTCCAGAACGAAAGCGAGCGAACCATTTCCGCGCAACAGATTTCGATAAAGTACCTTCACCGTACACAGCACAAATTTTATCACAAGCCTGCGCAGCGTTCTTCCCCTTATCATAATAATATTGCAGAATATAGCGAAATTTCTCATTATTCTTCTCCATTTTCAAGTGCGAATAACTTTCCAACCACTGCACCGATTACAATGTTTCTACGCTCAAACTAACGTTCGGAAGGTCATCTAAAAAACGAGCCGTCGGTGGTGTCGCTGTGACTTGTTGTTCTTTAGTTATCGGCAACCAATGCCATCTATCGGGAAAAACGCCACGCACTTTTTTTATAAATCTCGGAAACTATATAGCAGAGATATAGAAACGATCAAATGGGGAATAAAGTTGCAATTTTACGAGCTCGATTTAATGAGCTCTTTGTTTCAAGAAACAAGAAGCTCATTAAATTCTGGCTAATTAGATATCTTCTAAAAATCAGTTTTTCGGTGCCCATGAGCGACTTGACAAAAATTGTGTAAATGAAAAAGTTGTGGATAATTAGATGCTTAATAATCAGGACCAACCCCATTTTTTATTTAAGCTGTAATTTTTGAATTATGACACGAACTATTATAAAAAAGGTTTGTCAACGATTCTGATATACGAGGTATACTAATATAATAATAACGAGACTGCTCCTTCCATTATGCAGCCGCATTGAGCGAGGCCGTAATTGGAATGTGATTGACCTTGCTACTTCCCAAGTAACAAACCCTATTTTCGTTTCTCTGTCTGCTTTATTTTACTTTCGTTCTTTAATTGTAGAGGACACTGTTATTTAGTAGCGTCGTGATAAAGGTTGACATAAAAATCGAGCAGCGAATTAACCTGGAATTCCTTGTCAAATTAAAAATTAAAAAAATTGTCAACAGAATGTTTACAAATGTTGACGGAAGTATTTACTGATAATGTTATATCACGTGCTAGAGTTTTTGAATGACACAAACGGTTTTCTGAAGTTCGGGAAGAGATAGAAGATGATGAATGTCCAGGTCGACCTGTGACTGCAAGAACTGAAGAAAACACGTTCAGATAATTAATTGTGCGGTGACCGACGTCTGAATATTCGGATCATCGCCGACATGGTAAACATTAACAAAGAAACAGTAAGACACATTTTGCATGATGAATTAAACGTGACAAAGGTTCGTGCTCACAATACCCTATCTGTGAAGCAGATTTTAGCGGTCAAGCGGATTGCTGTGCTTGGCATCCTCGGTATTCGCAGATCTCGCTCCACATGACTTCTACCTGTTCGCAAAAGGGAAAAGTGCGTTAAAGGGAACACATGTGTGGATGGATTTGTAGATACAACATGATGGTGCACCTTAGTAGACTTTAGTAGACAAGTAACAGACTTTCTTATTGGAATTTTTAAGAATTGATACACTCGAAGAGGCTACTTGGTCATCAAGGTAACTAGATTTAATTGCCTAGATTATTTTTTATGGGAAGGGCTCAATATCGGTTCATGCAGAACAACTTGAAAACAGAGAATAACTTATTGCTAGAATCATCGCCGACATGGTAAACACTAACAAAGAAACAGTAAGACACATTTTGCATGATGAATTAAAGGTGACAATTGTTTGTGCTCACAATACCCTATCTGTGAAGCAGATTTTAGCGGTCAAGCGGATTGCTGTGCTTGGCATCCTCCGTATTCGCCAGATCTCGCTCCACATGACTTCTACCTGTTCCCGAAAACGAAAAGTGCGTTAAAGGGAACACATTTGTGGATGGATTTGTAGATACCACATGATGGTGCACCTCCGCACTTTAGTAGACAAGTAAGAGACTTTCTTACTCGAATTTTTAAGAATTGATAGAATCGATGAGGCTACTTAGTCGTCAAGGTAAATAGATTTAATTGCCTAGATTATTTTTTATGGGAAGAGCTCAAAATCGGTTCATGCAGAACAACTTGAAAAAGAGAATAACTTATTGCTAGAATTATGGACGCCGCAGAAACTATTCATGCCAGTCCCCTGAGATTATTGTCGAAGATAAATCTTCAATTCTAAGAAGAGTTAGACTATATATACACCAACTAGGTACATATTAACAACAACTAATTTAATAAAGCGACTTCTTCTTAAATGATTTTCATTGAGATTTTTTGCAACTGTACATAATACCTACATTAGTAGCGTTATCTAAGACTACAAATGTTTGTTGCTTATTTACATTTTCATTAGACTTTTTAACTTGAAACTGTTTCAATAAAACATCTTGAAGTTGTGATAATCATGTCATGGAAGTTAATTATAGTTTCCGAAACCATTTTCTAAGATCCTGTTGAAAGCGATAAATTCTTTTGACAGATTCCTTTCAACATCTATACTGCTTTTGGTATTTACTAGCGTCATGAAGTAAATTTATACTTCCAGAATATCTTTTGGCTTAGCGAAATTTTGTTCGTACATTAAATAAAAGAAAAGAGAAAACGTATTATATGGCTGACAGTAACTCATCCTCAATGGTACTATATTTTTCGAAATATTCCAGCTTTAGTTTAACTATAATACTTCTAAATTATCAAACAATGAGGAGTACTTTGGGCCAAGAATTTGAAAGCAGTGATTTCAACAATCAAATTACTATTCGAAGTATAAATCCTCAATATATTTAAAAAAATCAGTTTATTAAAAAATATTTGTAGTATATATAAAATAAATTATGTGTTCACAAAATAATGTAGTCTACCATCTGTAGGTCCCCCCAACACTCCAGTTGGGTTTGCTTTTTCCTGGTCCGCGAATAACTTTGGTCCAAGTGCCTCCGACATCGTATCTGTCAGTTTTATGTGCTGCGTTGATAGTGGCAATTGTATTTTTCCCTTGCTTTTCTATGTTAGATCCAACACTAGTTGGAAAATTTTGTCCGGGCATTGGAAAATTTGGCGCGCCGGGTTGAAGAGATCTCCTTTCGCGTACGACACTGTGCGACTCTTCTAGATCTCTTTCACCCTCGAAGCGATGCTCCTCTTTCAAAGGTTCTGGAAAAGTGAGAAGGTCGGAAGGCTCCGGATACGTTGGGTAAAAAAGAAGATCGGAAGGCTCCGGAGACGGTTCTTGTGCGATATAGTCACCAGCCAATTCTTCAGGTAAACTTTTGAAAGAAATACCTTTCATCAAAGGTACTTCGCCATAGTACGAGGTAGGGGGTTCTGGCACGACATAAGCCGCACAGAAAGTAACAAATCCCAAAACGATAAGTAGTTTCATCATCTGAAATATAATTAATCTTTAGAATTGATTAACACAATGAAAACATTAATGAATGATACGTTGATATTTGTATAACAAATAAATCAATTTACCTTATTTATGTATTATATGTATGCGTATGTTTATAAATACGACAGAGTTTGTAATAGGAGTATGTTTACCATATGAAGATCAAACTTCTTTTATGAACTTCAAGTGCAACGTATGGTCTTTATATACTGGGATGTTACTGATAACGAGAACACAATCATCACGGGTTATTACCTAGAGGTACTTCCCTTTTCCTTATGTTGTTACCGAAGCGTTCAATTGTATGCAGTTCGTAGTAGTGTATCTATCTCTCTCGTTTATGAATTCGCGTTACTTAAACAGAGCTGGCCTCGGTTCTTCCTCGATTTCCCCGCTAGATCTGTTTGTTTAACACGTAATCAGCTTCATTCATAGATAACAAACAGAATATATTATTTGCTTGATTTATTTCTTCAAAAGTTTCTTGTTTTTTATATGAAATTTTGTATTCTAAAACTAAATAAACTTTTCTTGAGTTCTTTAGTTTTTCAAATTATATTTCCCAAATTAGAAACTAGAGAATATTTAATTATTTAATTTCAATTTAATCTAATTCATTTTCTTATTAATATTCTTTATTATTCACCGAAAACAGCAATATTTTTTTCAATATTATTTAAGTAGATAATATTTATTTATGTAGCAGATTAGTAAATTTTCCTAAAGGACTTTTATCTTTAAAAGCAAAAGTATACATGTGTATTACATGCGATTACTAAATCAATTAAAGTGTCTCAGATTTAATGATGTATGCGATATCTTTCTTACATATGGAAATAAAGGATCGAGCAAGGTATTTTTAAAAATGGCTCGCAATGTCTCTGGTTACATACCTTTTTTAAATTTCCATCACAGGAGTCATCGCCAAGTCTATTTATGACGAATCCTTTTCACTTTTATGAATTCGAAATAAATTTTGAATATTAATTTCATATATACAGTCGGTCACAAAGAAAACTGAACTTTTTTTAAAATAAAAACAAAAGCTTACTATTTTAGTAAATTTCATTTATTTTATTCAAAGTAGTCGCCTTCGGCTTCAATAGAACGCTTTGTACGGTCAATTAACATGTCGAATGAATTTTTAAGTTAATCTTTAAAGATATCCTTCAAGAGTGCTGTCGACACCTTTTTAATGTCTTCGACGTCGGCATATCACTGTTCTTTCATCGGCAAATGTAGTTTGGAGAATAGATAGAAATCGCAGTGAGCGATGAGATGGTGCATCATCATGTAAAAAACGCCAGCTACCATTATCACGATATTGAGGATGCACACGAGGAATACACCCTAAAAGACGCTTCATAACACCAAGATAATATACAGCATTGACTGTTTGACTAGTTGGTACAAACTCTTTGAGCACTATGCTTTTCGAATCATAAAAACAAATTAACATTATCTTCACTTTTGGTTTCTACAAACGGCTTCTTTTTGGTCTTTTTTCGCCCGGATACTTCCATTCAGTTTTGACTCTTGGTCTCTAAATCATATTGAAAATACGTCACATCGCCAGCTACAATAGAATAGTTGAATTTTTTGTCCTTTTTTGAATCTTTAATCAAGTCTGTCCAATGTTGAATTCAGTTAGCGCTTGTGTGGTACAAACCTTACACAAATCTTCCTTAGTCCTAAATCCACGATATTTGTTTTATAAAAACGCGATAGAAAAAGTTCAGACGAATTCGCTTAAAACTGTGTTAATATCGTTAGAATTTTACGTTTCTACTACAGTGTTGCTTCGTTAAATGACCAAGGAACTACGAGGTATGGCAATTAAATAATGAGGCTGTGCGATGGAAGGAGCGCAGTCTCATTATTTAATTGCCATTGAACGAGGTTGTAACTGAAATGTCATTGACCTTGATACTTCCCAAGTAATAGCCTATAGTTTCGTATCTCTCTCTGTTTTAGTTTACTTTCAAGCTATAATTGTAGAGAATACTGTTACTTAGTATTGCAGTGATAACGGTTGACATAAAAATCGAGCAGCGAATTAATCTGAAACTCCTTGTCAATTAAAAAAAAATCGACAACAGAATGTTTACAAATGTTAAAGGAGGTATTTGGTGATAATGTGGTGTCACGTGCGCGAATTTTTGAATAGCACAAACGTTTTTCTGAAGTCTGGGAAGGGGTTGAAGATGATGAACGTCCTGGTCGAACTGTGTTTGCAAGATCTAAAGAGAACGTTTAGAAAATTAATGAAATTGTGCGGAAAGACCGATGTCTAACCATTTGGATGATTGCCGATATGGTAAACATTAGCAAAGAAACAGTAAAATACATTTTGCATGATGAATTAAACGTGACAAACGTTTGTACAAAAATCGTGCTGTAAAACCCCACTCAGGAACAAAAAGAGGTGACATCATGGAACGACTCACTGAAGAACCAAATTTGGTCATAAAAATCATCAGATGTGATGAGACTTGGATTCTCCAATATGACCCGGAAACAAAGTGTCAATCGATGCACTGAAAGGCCACCGTTTCACCAAGATAGAAGAAAGTGCGAATGAACAAGCCGAAATTGAAAGCAATGCTGATCGTTTTTTTCGCTATCAAGGGTGTTATCATGACTGACTGGGCAGCTGAGGGTCAAACCGTTAATCAGAAATATTACAAGGAAATCCTAATCAAGCTGAAGGAAAGGGCAAGAAAGAAAAGACCGGATTTGTGGAAGAACGTGGATTCTGTACCAAGACAATGCACCAGCTCACAATGCCCTATCTGCGAAGCAGTCTTTAGCGGACAAGCTTATTGCTGTGTTCGATTATCCTCTCTATTCGCCAGATCTCGCACCATGTGACTTACATCTATTCCTAAAAGTGAAAAATGCATTAAAGAGAACACACATTCAGTCTGTTAAACATGTAAAAGCGAAAACGGCAGGGTTGTTGAAGAGTTTTACAACTGAAGTACGGCATTGTTTTGAACAATGGAAGAATACAGCGGTGTATACATAGGGGAGGAGAGTATGTTGAAGGAGATAAAAGTAAAATAAGTTTGTTTGCAATAAATGACATTTCTCATACCAGTCTTGTTATTTTAATTGTCACACCTTGTATATCTAAATTATATTTATCTTTAAATTAATAACCGGATAAACATTCGTCCCTGATATAAATTCTCTAAATGTAAATGTTCCTAAACCGTTCGGCCAACACTATGTTCTCTCTACTATTTAGAAGCACGCGGCTTCGTTTTCAATCGCAAATAATATCTATGTGTAGAAGCGTGAATTCTGTTTGCCAGAATTTGGATTTATTTAATATTAGTTTAGTGTTATGGAAATTATTGTTTATGAGATTTCAATTACAATCATTTGCCTGTTTTCTCGAATTTTTTTATAGTATGTATTTATATGCTTTACATTTTATTGTTTTTAAAATTTTATAATTTTAGTAATTTAATTTCATCTCTATATTATACGAGGATAGTTTGACAAGTAGTGAGAATGACACATAGGTGGCGCTCTATTTGGTAAAACAAGTGCACTGTAACTTAGGCTGTCTATTTATATGTTTACATTCCGACATTTAGATAAATCGGTTGATTTTTGTAGGCGATTTGTTACTTGCGATGAAACTTGGATACACTACAGTACACCCGAAACTAAACAACAGTTGAAACAATGGTTAGAACGTGGTTCTGCACCTCCAAAGAAAGCGAAAACCACTTTATCGGCAAACAAGGTAATGGCATCAATTTTTTGGGATTCAAAGGGCATTTTGCTCATTGATTACCTTCAGAAAGGTGCCACAATAAACGGACAATATTATGCAGAACTTCTACAAAAATTAAATGTTGAGATTCGTGCTAAACGGCCAGGAATGGCAGAGAAAAAGATTCTGTTTCACCCAGGCAACGCTCCCTCGCATACCAGCACAGTTGCGATGACCAAAATCCATTGCATTTCCAATTAGAGTTGCATTTCCAATTAGTATAGAAATGCGCCTTATTCGCCGGCTCTAGCTCTTTCCGACTTCCACGGCACTAGGTGGAAAGAAATTTTCGTCTAACGACAAGCTTATCGTCTTCGTAAATGAGTATTTTGCAAGCCTTCCGGAATCGCATTTTAGAGATGGCATAAGGGCATTGGAGCACCGTTGGAATAAATGTATTGCTCTTTTAGGAGAATATATTGAAAAATAAAAATTACGTTGTATTTAAAAAATTCGTTTTTCTTTTCCATTCTCACTACTTGTCAAACTACCCTCGTATATTCGGCGATCGGCAAGTTTATGATTGTATGATGATTAAAGTGTACATTATTTTATTCTTTTGAAGTGCCTTTTGCCAAACTTTAATAATATTTTTTGACGTCTCAGTACGACTTTAGCTGTAAGTTACTATATTTGGATGCTATTTTTGTAATATAATAATCTATTATTGAACAATGCTAATCAACAGTAACATTAAAAATTTCCTAAATCAGACTCTGTTCTTTGTATCTTTCTTCACTTAATATTTTGTCTTATTTATTGTTTCGTTTCGTCGCTCGTTCGTTTCTCTGTTTAAACATTCCGATTTTCTCCAACTGGAAGTCCCCTAATCGTACATTCCGTGCAGTTTTGTTTTGGGTAGACGACTTTTCACCTTGCTAACGAGATGTGTCATTGAATCGACACCAGCTCGCTGTTTATCAGTTGGCCGGGAAATTTTTCTTTACTGCTTAGGTTTTACGATGCGTATTACATTGTTTTAAACAGGAACGTCCATTGTTACTTTTTTCTTGTATTCACAACTGTGATTCAGAGTTTGAAATAGGGGATTGAAAACGTTAAAGTTGTTCAATGAATGAGACGAAGGTTTGTCAACATTAAGATCATTCTAATAAATACCGACAGGTGTGTTTTGAGTCATTATTTACTGGAAAACTATTAAAGAAGGTGTTTTGTTTAATGTTTACTGACCACAGTAAATTAAAATTTTTTCTTACACATGCAGCCTCTGGCGATTACACTTAGAAATGTATAAATATAAATTTAGAATGAATTGAAGATTAAAAGATGAAAGTTAATTCTTTTATGGGACAAGAGATTGCGAACAATACCATGAAAAGTCTGTATAACAAAATTCGTTTATTAATAAGTAGGTCTGTGCAGTGTCTCACATTTACAGGTGCGGTCCGTTGTGTGCATACCAAGTATTAAAATAAAGATTTTATGTTAATGCAAGACATGTCTTTAATATTAATTTATTTATTATATGTATATACACGTATATTATAGAATATCAACTTAGAATCTTTTAGGCATCCTGCATGGAGCGTGGTAAAGGAATTCCACCCCACTAATCTAATAAAAACAGGTCTTCGTGAAGCAAAAATCTCGAATTTGTATTCGTAGGTCCACAATACTGTGTGCTGTGGTCCAATTTTGGTGATCGCATGCCCACTTTAAACATGTTTGCTTGTTTTGCTTGCATAGAAGTGGCTTCCGCATTTCAATTCGTCCATGAAGATGGGCTTCTTTTAATCGCCATTTAACTGTGGAAACACTTATAGGATTTCGACGAACGGCATTCATTTCTGCTGTGATTTCTGAATTTTATGGTTTCTTCGTTCTACAATTTTTGCAAATATTCCCGGCATAGTTTGTAAGTGTGCGGGTCATTATCTTGTTGGAAGATTCTGACCAGAAATTTTAATTCCAGAGGGGATTACGTTTTCCTCTAATATGCGCTTATAATGTTCTTTTTTAAGTATATTTTCGATTCTTACGAGATCGCCCACATTGGATCCAGAAAAGCAACCCCACATCATGACTGAACCTCCACTGTGCTCAACAGTAGAGGCTATGCATTCTTCCCGGGCACGCTCACCTACAGACTTCCTCGCGAAAACACGTCTTCGTGAACCGAAAATCTCGAATTTAGATTCATTGGTCCACAATACTTTTTTTCAGTCTTCTATGGTCCAATTTTGGTGATCGCGTGCCCACTTTTAACGTTTCTGCATTGCGTAGAAGCGCCTTCCGCATTGCAATTCGTCCGCGAACACCGGCTTCATTTAATCGCCGTTTAACTGTGGAAACACTTGGGTTTCCGACGAACAGCATTCGTTTCTGCTGTGATTCCTGGAGCTGTTTTTCGTCTACTTCTCTTGCTTGTTACCACTATTGCAAGATCTTCTGCTGACGTGGTTGCCCCTGGTTTGCCTTTTCGAGTTTTGTTCAACACACGTCCACACTCGCGGTGTTTTTTGATGGTATAACCCACGGTGGACTGATTTAATTTAAGTTCTGTGGCAACTTCGCGGTTGCTTTTGCCAGTTTTACGGTATACGATTTTAATGATCGTGTTTCTACATTCAAGTCTTTCAGTTTAGGTATTTCAAACTGATCGAACTTCTTCGAAGCACACGATGTTATCACTATGAGCACCTCACAAAAACTAACTGCAATTAGTTTACAGTAACACCCTAACTTAAAATGAAATCATAACAATTTAAAATTTCCAAGAATTGAGAGATCTAATCCCTTAAATGCAATTATTCTACCTGGAGTTTTATTAGAGTGTTTTCATTCATTGTGAATAATAGGGTAATCGCATAATTATTTTTGAATAAGCTTTTATAGATTTTAATGTTTACTATGAAACTATTTATTACTACAGAAATAAATTTTAGAATTACAACTTTTCTATAGAAACTGTAATGAAACAAGGGTGACCAAATACTTATGAGCAATAGTGTATATTTATGTTCGAAGGAAAGTTTTCGCGGTTGTAAGTATAAGTAAAATTCTATTCTCGAGCTCCTCGCGATATTGGACAGAATTTCTCGAAAGAATCGGCGTCTCGACGTTTCGATGACATCTCAATCATCTTCTTTAGGAGTTGTCTCGTAGTCAAGCATCAACCTGAAACTGTCTGTGACTGCTCCTACCGCTGCTTTATATACTGGCACCTCGTAATTCTTCGGGCTACATTGGTTTTGGTTTCGGTGTAATGGGATGGTAATGAATTCCAGCACGCATAAGAAATTCATTAAAGCCCCATTATACCGAAACCAAAACCGATGTAACCCGAAGAGAATGAGGAGCGAGTATATACAGCAGCGGGAAGAGCAGTCACAGTCAGTTTCAGGTTGATACTTCACTACGAAACTACTCCTGAAGAAGATGATTGAGGTACCATCAAATCGTCGGAACGCCGATTCTTTCGAGTACCTCTGTCCAATATCGCGGAGAGCCCGATGATCTACTATTACTCACCCTACCCACGGCGCCGCCATTCTGGTTGTTTTTGGGTCCCTTCGTACATTTCTATATACATATATATATATAGAAAAAAAAACACCAGAATGGCGGCGCCGTGCGTAGAGTTTGCCCAGCACGCATTCCTGCCGCTAGGTGCACGTGACGCAACATGTTCTGCGTTCGGTGCAGTCGGCTCTTTTCTCAGCGATAGACTGCGTATTTCAAGTAAGAACTAATACTTATATTTCCATATTCGTGTGTACTCCCCTGCCTTAAATTTGCGCTTAACAACCAGGGCCAGTGCAAAACACGGATGTATAACCAGCACTAAAATATACATGCAAATACCTTATTATAGACTTCAAGTATTGTGAAGACACATTATTAAATTATTAATTATTGGGGACCTAAAATTTATTATAAGTTTTTGTTGGCTTACTTGTCAATGGAATTTATCCTATACTTTGTAAATATTTTATATATATTTACGAAGCGTGTTTTTCAAGTAAGGGCCGTTTTGTTGTATACACTAATAGGTGGTGCGCGCGCCGCAACGAGTACTTGCGTCGTGTCCCGGCATTTCTTGGGAACAACTTGCTCAGTTGCAGCTGTGTAGTTAATCTGTTCTGTATCTTTAAAATGTTCAAGATTATCGAATCGACCGCCCCACCATAAAAGCTGGAGCCTACGACCAAACCCTGCGAAAGTAACGACGAGGTATTCAAAACAAAAGACGAGGCATGCTGACAGAGGGAATTTTGCTACACCATGATAATGCAAGGTCTCACACCGCAACCAAGACCCGAGCTTTAACTTAGCTTAAACATCATCTCGGCGGCAACCACTACAACGGCGACGAAGACGTGAAAACGGCCGCGACCTCTTGGTTATCGGAGCAGGCGGCAGGTTTCTATGAAGAGGATATTCAAAATTTAGTTGTAAGGTTTGATAAGTGTTTAAACAAACTTGGCAGCTGTATTGAAAAATAGAGAAATGTATGTAGAATTTGAAAATAAATTTGGTTTTTGATAATTTTCGCTCTTTTGTTTTTTATTTTCAAATGGTCCTTACTTAAAAAACACATTTCGTACTTAATTCAAATACTTAATGTTTTCGTTTCATGTAAGTTTTAATTGTATTTAATAAAAAAATCTTGTTGTATATCTATTTATATGTCTTTCAACATAAATTTTGTTTATGTTAAAAGGATATTTATTGATTTCGCTAACATCTTTACATGTAAAATATTTATCATAAAAGTAAATAAAACGTTTTGATTAGTTAAGGACACCAAGACACCAAGCTTTAGGATCTCTTGAACATTCAAAGATATTGTTGAGGCAGTAGAACAACGAATTACATCCTGATGAACTTCTTGGCAATGCACTTAAATAGTCTACACTAGAATAAAGAAAATTTATTCCGTAATAAGACTGTGAATATGAATATCATATTTACACGCAATTTCCAAGTATAGTCACTAAAAGTATGTAATGCATCTTTATCTCCATTTGATCAATTCTCGCGGTTAATTTCGAACTAGTTTCCTCGTTTAGTTTTCGTGCGTTTATGTATCGAATTAACAAACGTTAAGCAAGAACAATCACATGCACACATAAATTGCAAAATGCAGACCATAAATTGAAGAAATCACGAACTAACAATGAAAATTTTAATTCCGGACACGGTAATTTCAATTGAATTTACTGATTCGTAACGTGCAGTGGACCATGTCGACGCCAGTTTTTACAATTACGCTTCGTGTTCATTATTGAATTGCTTACGGGTTTTTGAATCGTATTACTTACATAGATTGAAAATATTCTCCAGAATTTTCTTTTGAAAGTCATTGTCCTTACTTCATTTTCTAAATGGCTTGTGAGAACGAGTCAAAAATTTTACTATGCTATTTAAATACAGTCACTCGGAGCAAACCTTTTGGAAAGTAAAAAGTAAGCTTTCATTCATGACCGTAAGTTCTAGATTTTTGGAATGGAATCCTGTTTCCTGGCCCGCACAAAGATTAATTGTAACTTTAAGGTGCTGATGTAAGCATATTTAAAGTAGTTCATAACCACTCGTTATCGTTAAATGTTTCTCCAGTACGGATTTGGATATCTACATGAACGCTAGTTTTCCTTTAGTAATTCTAAAAATTAACTAAGAATTGTTAGCTAAAAGGAAAAAGTAAACGAAACTTCAGTTCTTAGAAGCCTATTTCTTCAAAGTACTTTAAACAGTTTGTCAACGGATCCGTATAAAGGTCGAGTATTTTGTACCTTTACCAATCATCTAATTTTGAAGAAATATAGAGGATATAGTGACTTTTATACAGTAAGCAACGACCAAAAATGGAACTCATGCATTTTGTACTGGTCTTATGTAAATCTCTTGAAAAGCTCAGAGATATCTCAACTGTATTTGAAGTATGCGTACGTGGGTTATTTACATATAAAACTGGAATAAGACAATAGATAGCTTTTAAATACTTCATCGTTTTTCGAAGTATTTTTCACGAAGAATAATGCACTTTTCCATGCGCTCGAACCAAGTCTAATAGCAGTTGTTCCACGCGTTTGTTGGTACAATCAAAATTGCGTTTCTGAAAGCATCGATTGTTCCTTTTGACGAGTGTAACCTTTGACCACGCAGTCCGTTCTTGATTCTCGAAGAGGTAAAGAAATCGTTGGGACTTAGGATCGGACTGTACTGAGGATGGTGCAATAATTCAACGTTTTGTTGTGTTAAAAATTCAATTGTCTTGCGTTCTATATGCAAACTTGCATTGTCTTGGTGGAGGATGATTCGGGGTTGATTTTTCGTTCAGTATTGACTTGCGGCAAAGAAATGGTTGCAAACCAATCGGCAAATAACAGTTCTTTGATCTTGTAGAGGAATTATTGCTGTATAACCTGCTTTCGAGACAAATGTCGTGACCATTTTTTAGGAGACGCTTCGAGAACGGATGACTTTTGTCCGCTTTTCTTCACCATGGAACACCGAAGTAGACGAGTTTTGAGTTTTTTGACACCAATTCGCCCTAGCTGCTTTCTATTCTTCGGAAAATAGATGTGGTATCCAACAGGAAACTAATTTTTTTACATACAATTCTTTATGCAAAATTTTGTAAATTGAGATCTTTGAAATCTCCACTAATGCTTCAATCTGGCGATATGTCACATGTCGATTTTCGTTGATGGTTTTGTGCACAGCATCGACGTTTTCCTAAGTGACTGCCGTTTTTGGTGAACCTGCTCTTGGATCGTCGCTAAGAGTAATCTGCCCACGTTTGAATTCTCCATACCAACGGGAAATTGTTGACTGATGTGGTGCTTCATTGCCGAAAACAGAAACTAACTAGCCGAGGCATCTTGTTGAGATAATTGTCTTCTATATTCTTAGAAATATTACCCAAACAACGAGAGAGAGAATGCAGTTGTTTGAAGCTTTCTCTTGTCAGACCCAAAGTGTATATAAATTCTTGCACTACTTGAATTACATATAACGCACACCAATGTTCGTTAGCTTCTTTTCATGAAACATACAAGAGCTTTTTACAATTTGATATCGTTACAGCTCAACCTAACAATATCGAGGAGAAATCGAATTTTAGGTCGTAAACGTTTTCGTGATTGTGATTGTGATTGTACATACCCTGATTCGTGCTGATGCTATGTTTTCTAATCCAATAAGTATTACACAAAGCAAAAGCTCATGATGCGTGTATTTTAACAGGGAAAAGTTGTTATTTTCGAGGCAGTAGCTCCATAAAACCTCCACGTAAATGTCTGAATAAAAACCTGAGCCACCCGAGTGTTCTATCGACTATCGCATTTAACAAGTGACGCCGATTCTACGCGTTTTGGGTATTTCCCGATCGTCGAGAGGATAACACAATCACGTAATTGGTATACGCTTTCTTATCAGTCAAATACAAGCATTGTTAGAACACGGACTTCCAGAAATATATTGAATATTTACACGAAAATTTACAAAAATAAAGCAAATGATTTTCCTATAATTGGCTAGAAATAATACAAAAAATACATTAAATTAAATTAAACAAATTTTAAAATAAGTTCGAGTCTTAGTTTGGACAGAATAAATTTGTTTTTGCGAAGAAGACATTAGGTCTTACAACTGTGAGTTGAATTGTGGAAGATTAATTTAAATATGTCAAACTTTACTAGGAAGGGTAGGATACAATCACGTGCAAAGCGAATAAAATCCTCCATATTGGAAAACTTGACGTCTCAATATACCTAGTTACAGAAAGCATTAACTCAGACACCAGCTTGTGAACAGGTAGGAAGAAACCCCAATTTTGCTACCCCATTACAATCTCGGAGCTTGTATAAGGTAACCCTATCCTTTTTGATTGTCAAAGAGAGATACTCTACCCTCAAGAGTCACACGTAGCCAGAAAGAATTGAATTTTTCCAAATAAGTACCAAGTGCGTAAATATTGTTAGTGTAGTAACACATTGTTAATGTAGTATCACATTGTATTGTGATTCGTAATTAACCATGGTAGAATATTTTGATATTGAAATGGTATAGTAAATATAAATAGTTGCTATATAAAATATAAACACGCAGACACCGAAAACAAGTTTGAAAAAAAATATTTAGAGGATTCTTTGTTATTTAGCAAAAATCGGAAGATTCCTAATTCTGTCCAGATTTTTCGCCCACATACTCCTTTAAAATTAGTGTTGCATTTGTAAATCGCGCTGTAACAAAATCAAAGAGCAACGTGTGTTAATAGATATTCGTGTAATAAAATTGCTCTACAAAGAAGATAAAGTAAAAGACGAAACGGCTGCAAAAGCTTCAACACACTGATTACTTCGAATATCCGATAGATTAAAAAAAATCCTAAACTATCCTCAACATAAATGCCTAACAAAATACAAGAATTTAGTCGTACAAAGGGATACGCTCTATTACTTCAAAGCAAAATTTAAAAGAAACCTACTTCCTTTGTTGGATTGACCGCGAATAGTTCTTTATAGGAAAATTTAATCGAAAAGTATTGAAAAAGAATGGTCTCTATTAGCAAAAAGAAGTTTTTATAATATGAATACGATACGTATACAACCTTTGTTTCAGATAAGTTTATTTAGAGTCCGTATTGTTAAAAAATAGGAAATACATTAAAAATCTTTCAAAATACTTTAAATGAAAAATAATCCAAACATAAAGGTTTCAAATTGCGCGATTTTTTTAAGAATAAATAAAATATAGACGGTGTACTGAATTTGTCTGTGTATGTGGGCATTTAAAAAGTGTGATGTATGTATAACATTTATAAAAATGGCTTCGTACACGGTACAACAACGCGTTCAAATTGTTGAATTATTTTATGAAAATCAGCGTTCTGTGTAAAGAGTTTTTAGAAAATTACGTGAATTTTATAGTTTACATAATTGTCCATCTGAAATCACTATTGGTCGAATTATTAAAAAATTTTAGGAGATCGGTTCCGTGGAAGATCAAAGAAATGAAAAATACAGTCGTAGTGGTCGTTCACAAGAAAATATTGGTTTGGTTCGTGAAAGTGTTGCTGATGTTCCTGAAATGTCCATTAGACGACGTTCACAACAACTTGGACTCAGTGGATCAACAACATGGGGTATTTTACACAAGGATTTAGCTCTGAAAGCATATAAGATTCAAATAACACAGGAACGGAAGCCGTTAGATCGTTTAAAACGTCGTTCATTTGTCAATTTTTCGATGAGGCACATTTTGAACTTTGTGGCTATGTTAATAAATAAAATTGCCGTATCTGGGGTGAGGAAAATCCACGAATTATTCATGAGAAACCTATGAATCCTAAACAAGTTACTGTTTGGTGTGCATATTGGTCAGGTGGTGTAATTGGACCTTACTTCTTTGAAAATTCTGCTGGTGAAGCTGTAACTGTAAATGGTGGTCGATATCGTCGGATGATGTGGTTACAACAGGATGGCGCTACACCTTACTTTATTGAGAGAAAAATTTCCTGGACGTGTAATCTCAAGAAACGGTGATGTTAATTGGCCACCAAGATCATGTGATTTGACTATTTTCTTTGGGGTTATGTGGAAAGTCAGGTTTATAAAAATAATCCACAATCTATTCCTGCTTTGAAAGATGAAATTATTCGTGTCATTGGTGATATAGAGCCTCAATTATGTCAAAATACCATCGAAAATTTTAACAAAGGAGTGGACGTCTGTTGAGCTGCAAGAGGAGACCATTTGACAGATATTATTTTTTGCATATAAATGTCAGAACTTACACTTCGATTACCAATAACAAGTTTTTGAAAGTGAATGCAAATTATGTGTTTTATTTATTCTTTAAAAAAAACGCGAAATTTGAAACGCCCCTTACAATCGCATTTGTAAGAAAAGTCAGAAACTAAATTTCAATTCGTCCGCCCCATGCGAGGTACGGTCAGCGATACGTTCTTCGTCCGCAAGAAACATATCTGCTGCAGACATTCAACGGCAGATTTGTGAAGTTTACGAAGCTATTGCCATGTGTGAAGGCAAAGTGCGTAAGTAGGTCAGGGATTTCAAAACTGACCGCGATAAAGTTCATGATGAGTCCTGCAGTCGCCCATCTGTATTTGTGTGTGTGAAAATGCTTCAGAACATCATCTCGGTGGCACTCACTTCAACGATGACGAAGACGTGAAAATGACCGTGACCTCTTGGTTATCGGAGCAGACGGCAAGTTTTTATGAACAACCTATTCAAAATCTACTTGTAAGGTTTGAGAAGTGTTTGAACAAACTTGGAAGCTATGTTGAAAAATAGGGAAACGCATCTAGAATCTGAAAATAAATTTTGGTTTTGAAAATTTTCTTTCGTTTGGTTTTTATTTTCAAATGGCCCTTACTTAAAAACACGCCTCGTATATCTTACCTCTACCCCTTTCTTGAAATCGTATTTAGATATTGCTCTCCGTTTTCGTATATAAAGGAGATCGTAATTTCTATTGTACTTGCGATAATGTCTTAACAAACGAAACAAGCTGCAGTAAATTTGTAATATAGTGTGAAATTTGAACAGTGTTTTATTTATTACTTAGTTTAATGAAATTTCACAAAGTAACGACACTTCAACCCAAAACTATTTGAATTATGCTAGAGATTTTTCTAGTACATATATCAAAATGGATTTTGTTTTCTTTAAAATACCTTAATTCACCAACTTCTAAGTTATCTCATAAATTGCGCAAAACTCGCAACCGAATTAAGATATCCTCCATCTCTTTTATTCTCATCCGTTACTACGACTTCTTTGATGTCTGAATTTTCTCCGTGTTTCATTTACTAGGGACAAATTGAATGCTGTATTCACAACACTTAAAACTAAGATTTTCTTTAAAATTATTTTTCCACTATCGCTTTCAATATTGCACTCGTAACTTCATACTAAACGCCACCAAGATTACGGCGGTCCTTTGTAATTATTTTGAATGTAAAGTACAACCCCGACCTGATTAACCAATGTAATGAAAATCTAATGAAGCTCTTTCCATCTTTTAATTAACAGTGGAAATTTTAATATTTTACATTTAAGGGAATTCAAAGCATCTTTGTAATTAAGGGGATTAGGTCTAACATTTAATGAGATAGAGATATTTCGGAATATTTCTTGTGCTGGAATGAAATGAAAATTGACTTTAAGATAGCAGGAGATTGTATTTGAAATATTAACTAATTGAACGGAAATTACGGACTGAATAGAAGCATTAATTAGAAATCTATTTATTGTTGTAAACTGCTGTGCAATTTTACAAAAATTAGTTAATAAAGGATAATATAAAGAGTGTTTCAAATTTTGCGGTTTTTTAAAGAATAAATAAAAAACATAATTTAATAATTAAATTTTTCTCTCAATAAATCAATTAAGTCGTGTGCAATGTGAAGTGTAGCGCCATCTTGTTGAAATCACATATCCTCCAGATCAATATTCACAAATTCAAGCCACAAAAGCTCGGTTATCATCCGACGATATCGATCACCATTAACAGTTACAGCTTCACCAGCAGCATTTTCAAAGAAGTAAGGTCCAATTACACCACCTAAGCATAATGCACACCAAACAGTAACTCGTTTAGAATGTATAGGTTTCTCATGAATAATTCGTGTATTTTTCTCACCCCAGATACGGTAATTTTGTTTATTAACATAGCCACCAAGTTCAAAATGTGCCTCATCGGAATACATTATTTTTTGAGAAAAATCAGCTGGTTGATTAAATTGACAAATGAACGACGTTTTAAATGATCTAATGGCTTCAGTTCCTGTGTTATTTAAATCTTACATGCCTTCACAGCTAAATCCTTGTGTAAAATACGCCATGTTGTTGATTCCCTGAGTCCAAGTTGTTGTGAACGTCGTCTAATGGACATTTCAGGAACTTCAGCAACACTTTCACGAACCAAACCAATATTTTCTTGTGAACGACCACTACGACTGTATTTTTCGCTTTTTTGATCTTCCACGGAACCGATCTCCTGAAATTTCTTAATGATTCGACCAATAGTGCTTTCAGATGGACGATTATGTAAACCATAAAATGCACGTAATTTTCTAAAAAGTATTTTCACAGAACGCTGATTTCCATAAAATGATTCAACAATTTGAACGCGTTGTTGCACCGTGTACGAAGCCATTTTTATAAATGTCATACATCACACTTTTTAAATGCCCACATAACCAGACAAATTCAGTGTGCCATTATATTTTATTTATTCTTAAAAAAACAGCGCAATTTGAAACACCCTTTATTTCACTTTTATTGCCTTAATTTATGTGTATTTAGCTTTTATTTATACTTCTTTAATATTGTATACAATGCCACAGAGGCATTTTCGGTTTAATATTAATATTGAATTCAAACATGTGTACATATGCTAATTATATAACCTATTTTTAGTTTTAATACTTTTAATAAAAGTACTATTTGCGTATACATATGTATATTTGTTCTAATAATCATCTTGTTTTTATAATTGTCGGTTTACGACACTCCGAAAACACACGCTATCACATAGCATGAATATGAAAATCCAAATAAATAACCTTGAATAGAACTTATGAATGAAGCACAGCACATTATTTCGAAATAAATGTTCTAATAAGGGGATTCCTTTCGCAACGCTTGCGAATCTAAATGAATTAATAGAAAAGGAATGTCGGAGATAGAAAAAGGGAAAACCCTTTAATCTGGTGCACTACAAGAAAACCGGTTGTTGCTAATACTATATAACAGCGTAACAAATTTCGTTGTGCATCAGTTACTGAAACTCTTTGCTTGTTTCACATCAAACTCCAAACAATAAACTTTTACTTCCAAGATGAATAAGTCAATAGTTATTTTCTTTTTCTTCGTTGCTTCGGCATTGTGCTACGAATACTCAGAAGTGGTAGATAGCGATGGAGAAGAATACATTTTAGTGCCTCTTCGTAGAGTCAGGAGGCAAACCAATTTGGGCGTGAACTCTGCAGGAAGAGCAACTTTAAGTCACACTGGCACTCTGCTCAATAACAATAACCATCACCTATCGGGCACAGGTTTCGCGTCCAAACAATTTAAACCAAATGGACCCTTGACAACTGGTGGATCTTTAGACTACATGCACAAACCATCCGGTAGTACATTAGGTGTTGGTGCGTCAAACACCAGAGGGTTTGGAACGGATGTTACTGCTACTGGTAGATATAATATTTACAATAAGGGAAATACTAATGCTTTCGTCGAAGGACAATACGGTCGGCACTATGGTGGTCCCGCTGGAACTGGTCGCCCTAACTACAATGTCGGTCTTGGTATTAGTCACAGATGGTAATGCAACCCAAAAACTGAATTTACTTATTTTGAACGAAAAATTTGTACAATAAAAATTGTTACCAAAATCATTTGTGTAGTAAATAGGAGATGTTATTTATTTTTGTATTTATTAAAAAAATAAACATACACTGTACTAAAATTATGTTTTTCTCATCATTACCCTCGCAGGCTGTTTCGAATTCTTGATTTATGTACTGAAGATATTTAAATTTTGGAAAGCGACAAGTTTGAAATCGCAGTACCAAATTAAGGAAAAAATAGGTGAAATAAAAATAGTAGATTATACTTTTTTTGACGAAATCATTCAAATCTAAACGGGTTAAAGAGATAAAATTGATATTTATTGCCGTTTATCCTAAATTCTCTATATGTTATGTCACGATACTCCTTTATAAATTAATAAATACGCACATTGTTACGATGTTCACTAATTTTATTTTTAATTAATCTACATGACATTTGTTTCACCTAACACTGGCTCCTTCAGATATTCTAAATAGATTTTTTTAAACATTCGAAGAAACTACTGTGTGCACAATAGTCATGAACATTAATTAAGGACAAAAATAATGAAAATTATAACACTCTGTGTTCTTGTTAATTCAGTCATGAATTTTCATCAGGTAAAGGTCGAGTCAGTCCAATAGTCTGTTATAATTTTTCTAGAATAAACAAAAGAAAGATAATTCTTATATTGGTTACGTTTTACTTGACTTGACTAGACTAACAACGGTAACATACAAACATTAAAACGAGAAAAAATTTTCTGACTCTGACATGTGGACAAGTGAAAGCGGTTATGTAAGAATTCGCACTTCATTCGACACTGTTTTTAATGTGTGAAATTGATTCGTTTACACACATGCATAAGTCGCTTTTATAGTTAACTTTAATCGCATGATTCTTCATTCGTTATTGGCTTGTATGATTTTGGAATTGAATTTATGTTATAAATAAAGAAGAATAACCAGAAAGCCACCGATTATTAAAAGATAAAGTTTTCGAGTTCATTTTCTTATAATCTTTAGAACCAGATTTGATTGCTATGCGTTTGATAGCAACGCATCTATCTGTTCCATTCAAAATAAGTATTTCATTACATAAATATTGTTCTGCACCGCTTTATGATTCTATTATTTACTAGCCGTTTAAAGTTTTCAATCTTCCTTTGGCATTTTCTTTCAATATTTACACCATTAAATCAGACAGCATCAATCAATAATGTGAGAATTTTAATTTGACTACACTACTTATCTGGACAACTGACGAAAGTTTTCGTAGCTCTTGAGAAACTTTATTCGTTTACAACTTTCAGATACAGTAGCTTGATCAGTTTCTCTAAAAACAAACTACGTTAACTCATTCTCCACCTCACACTAAGATTAATAGTCCGTGTATTGGAAATAGATGCTAATGCTCTCCATTAACTGGAAGATCAGCAGGATTATATAACTAGATTAACAACTACAGGGCGATCTATCAGTACCTGTCGAATTGTGCCAACAAATTTATATTCCTTTTCGTCGTATGACTGTCAAAAAGCAATTTAATCAAGACTACACAATTCACCAGTCAACAACTGGAACTAGCAGGTCGATATAGTAATTAACTTCTGTAAAGTTTGCGATACAATATGATATTTACTTTTTATGTTAATATTTCGTAACTTTGGTTCTAAAGTTGCTTAGATTGTAATTAAATAACTGACCTGACTTTCACATGAAAATCCATAGCGAAATTATGTATAAAATCTGAGTTGTGTGATTTTCAGAAAATTATTTATTTTAAAAATTTTGTCACCAGCTTCTTCAGACCAAGAGGTAAATCTAACAAGAATGAAATATATTCTTGTCATCTAAGCGAATTTAAGGGTGAGGGTGACATACAGTTACAAGGAAGTAAATTTAAAAGTGTGAATTATTCAAATGCACTTAATCATTTAACAAATTATTACATTTTTCTATATTATTTCTATGGTTTCAATTATACCTATATTTTTCGAATGTGGAATGATGAAAGCTGAATAAGAAGATTGATTGCAGTTATATAAAAGTATGGCATAGTTGGAATAAATTTTGTTAGAGTTAAATCTTCTTTTATGTTGTGATATCCTTCTTTCCACAGATCTTCCAGTTTGTCCGATGTATATATTTTAGAGTAAACACCACAAGAAAATTTATAGACTTCCGCTTTGCTGGATTTATTTATTTAACAAAATAAATAAGTCCAGCAAATCGGGTGTCTATAAATTTTCTTGTGTTGATTGCTTTAAGATATACATATATCGAAAAAACACGAGACGTATGGAAATAAGGATATCAAAACATCAAAGAAGCTTTAATTAAAACAAAAGTGATTCCGACTATGCTGTACATAATCATTCTTTTAGTTCATATTTCAACATTCTACATTTGGAAAATAAAGACCTAATATTATCATTACTTGAAACTATAGAAATAAGCACACGAAAATGTAATAATTTACTAAACGATCTAGTAGTTTTGAATAATTCTCCACTTTTAAACTTATTTCCTTGTAATTGTATATCACCCCCAACATTAAATTAGTTTAGCTAACTATAATACATTTTGGTTTTATTAGATTTACCTCTTAGTCTGAAGAAGTCACAGTGATGGGGAAAAATTTTTAAAAAAAAACATTTTTAAAATAAAAGAATTTTGCGAAAATCACAATTTCAGTTTTGCTTAGTTGTGTTTAACACAATGGATTCCCATTTAATTTGCTTGATATTTCTTCGGGAGTTTTCCATGTCTCCACTTACGACTTTTCCTGTTTAACATTTACGTAAACGACTTTGGGAAACAATTACCAAGTACTAGCCTAACTGACGCTTTAAAAACCATACCTAAGATTAACTCATTTGCTGATAACATCAAGGTTTGGAGATATTCATCAATTATAGACGTCCTAAGTAACACAATTCAAATGAACATTAGAAAATATATTACACTTTTTTTGTCAAAACGTATTATATTTTAATATAAGCATAACATCACAAATAACTATTTCCCAAATATTAGAATTCAAAGACGTTTACATATGTATGCTTTTCTATTAGTCGTCCTATTTTCATAAATATCAGTTTACAAAACTCCGAAAACACACGCTTATCACATACTAATTTAAAACTAAAATAAATAACCTTGAGTAGAATATATGAACAAACTACAGCGCGTTATTTAAAAATGAATGTTAAAACACGGGGATTCCTTTCACGATGTTTGCGAATCTAAGTAAATGGATAAGAAAGGAGTGTCAGAGGTAGGAAAACAGAAAACCCTCTAATCTAATGCATTACAGGAAATCCCAGGTCGTTGCTAATACTATATAACAGCGGATTCAAAAATTGTTTTGCAACAGTTTCAGAAACGCTTTCACTTGTTTCACATGAAACTACAAACGAACGTAATTATAAAATTTTGCTCCGAAAATGAATAAGTCACTAGTTCTTGTCTTCTTCTTCGTTGCTTCGGCATTGTGCTACGAATACTCAGGAGTAGTAAATAGCGATGGAGAAGAATACATTTTAGTGCCTCTTCGTAGAGTCAGGAGGCAAACCAATTTGGGCATGGACTCTACAGGAAGAGCAACTTTAAGTCACACTGGCACTCTGGTCAATAACAATAACCATCATCTATCCGGCACAGGTTTCGCGTCCAAACAATTTAAACCAAATGGACCCTTGACAACTGGTGGATCTTTGGACTACACGCATAAACCATCTGGTAGTACTTTAGGTGTTGGTGCCTCAAACACCAGAGGATATGGAACGGACGTACACGCCACTGGAAGATATAATTTCTACAATAAAGGAAATACGAATGCTTTCGTGGAAGGACAATACGGCAGGAACTATGGAGGTCCTTTTGGAACTGGTCGCCCTAACTACAATGTCGGTCTTGGTATTAGTCATAGATGGTAATACAACCCACAGACTGGAGTTACTTATTTTGCAACGAAAATATGTGCAATAGAAATTCATACCAAAATCATTTATGTAGTAAATAGAAGATGTTATTTATTTAAATTTTAATATTTTTGTATTTATTAAGAAATAAACTTGTATACTATACTAAAACAATATTCTCTTTATTATGTTTAGAATTCCTGATTTATGTACTGAAGATATTTAAATTTTGGAAAGTAACAAGTTTGAAATAGCAGTACCAAATTAAGAAAAAATAGGTGAAATAGAAAAAAGTAGATTATACTTTTCCTGACGAAATGATTAAAATCCAAACAGATGCAAGAGATAAAATTGACATTTATTGCCATTTATCTTAAATTCTCTATATGATAGGTCACGATTCTCCTTTATAAATTAATAGATACAGAGAGTGTTAAAACAACTGACGAAGTTTTTTAGCTATTGAGAAATTTTGTTCATTTACAACTTTCAAATACAGTAGTTTGGTCAGTTTCTTTGAATACACGCTATGCTAATTCATTCTCCGCCTCACATTACGATTAATAGTTAGTTTAATGTAAATAGATGCTAATACTCTCCATTAACTGGAAGATCAGCAGAGTTATATTACTAGATTGACTACTACAGGGCGATTTATCAGTACCCTGTTGAATTTTGCTAACAAATTTATATTCCTGTCCATCGTATAACTGTCTAAAAGCAATTTAGTCAAGACTACACAATTCCCCAGTCAACAACTAGAACTAGCAGGTTGATGTTATAATAACTAACATTGGTAAAGTTTTCGATACGATATGATATTTTGATTTTTTGTTAATATTTCGTAACTTTGGTTCTAAAGCTTCGTTCTTGGAAAAATGTTTAGATTGTAATTAAATAACTGATCTGATTTTTACTTGTTGAAAATCCATAGCGAAATTATGTATAAAATCTGAATTGTGATTTTCAGAAAATTTTTTATTTTAAAAATTTTGTCATCAGCTTCTTCAGACTAAGAGGTAAATCTAAGAAGAATGAAATATATTCTAGTCAACTACGCTAATTTAATGGTGAGGGTGACATACAGTTGCAAGGAAAATAAATCTAAAAGTGGTGAATTATTCAAATGCACTTAATCATTTAATAAATTCTTACATTTTTCTATATTATTTCTATGGTTTCAATTATACCTATATTTTCCGAATGTGGAATGGTGAAAGCTGAATAAGAATATTGATTGCAATTACGTAAAACATGGCATAGTTGGAGTCAATTTTGTTACGGTTAAAACCACTTTTGAGTTCTGATATCCTTCTTTCCAGAGATCTTCCAGTTTGTTCGATGTATATATTTTAGAGTAAGCACCACAAGAAAATTTATGGACTTCCGCTTTGCTGGATTTATTTATTTAACAAAATAAATAAGTCCAGCAAATCGGGTGTCTATAAATTTTCTTGTGTTGATTGCTTTAAGATATACATATATCGAAAAAACACGAGATGTATGGAAATAAGGATATCAAAATATCAAAGAAGCTTTAATTAAAACAAAAGTGATTCCGACTATGCTGTACATAATCATTCTTTTAGTTTATATTTCAACATTCTACATTTGGAAAATAAAGACCTAATATTATCATTACTTGAAACTATAGAAATAGGCACACGTAAATGTAATAATTTACTAAACGGTCTAGTAGTTTTGAATAATTCTCCACTTTTAAACATATTTCCTTGTAATTGTATATCACCCCCAACATTAAATTAGTTTAGTTAACTATAATACATTTTGGTTTTATTAGATTTACCTCTTAGTCTGAAGAAGTGACAGTGATGGGGAAAAATTTTTAAAAAAAAACATTTTTAAAATAAAAGAATTTTGCGAAAATCACAATTTCAGTTTTGCTTAGTTGTGTTTAACACAATGGATTCCCATTTAATTTGCTTGATATTTCTTCGGGAGTTTTCCATGTCTCCACTTATGACTTTTCCTGTTTAACATTTACGTAAACGATTTTGGGAAACAATTACCAAGTACTAGCCTAACTGACGCTTTAAAAACCATACCTAAGATTAACTCATTTGCTGATAACATCAAGGTTTGGAGATATTCATCAATTATAGACGTCCTAAGTAACACAATTCAAATGAACATTAGAAAATATATTACACTTTTTTTGTCAAAACGTATTATATTTTAATATAAGCATAACATCACAAATAACTATTTCCCAAATATTAGAATTCAAAGACGTTTACATATGTATGCTTTTCTATTAGTCGTCCTATTTTCATAAATATCAGTTTACAAAACTCCGAAAACACACGCTTATCACATAGTAATCTAAAACTAAAATAAATAACCTTGAGTAGAATATAGAATAAACTACAGCACGTTATTTCAAATTGAATGCTAAAACACGGGGATTCCTTTCACGATGTTTACGAATCTAAGTAAATGAATAAGAAAGGACTGTCAGAGGTAGGAAAACAGAAAACCCTCTAATCAGGTGCATTACAGGAAATCCCAGGTCGTTGTTAATACTATATAATAGCGGATTCAAAACTTGTTGTGCATCAGTTTCAAAAACGCTTTCACTTGTTTCACATCAAACTACAAACAATCGTAATTATAAAATTTTGCTTCGAAAATGAATATGTCAATAGTTCTTGTCTTTTTCTTCGTTGCTTCGGCATTGTGCTACGAATACTCAGAAGTGGTAGACAGCGATGGAGAAGAATATATTTTAGTACCTGTTCGGAGAGTCAGGAGGCAAACCAATTTGGGCGTGAACTCTGCAGGAAGAGCAACTTTAAGTCACACTGGCACTCTGCTCAATAACAATAACCATCACCTATCGGGCACAGGTTTCGCGTCCAAACAATTTAAACCAAATGGACCCTTGACAACTGGTGGATCTTTAGACTACATGCACAAACCATCCGGTAGTACATTAGGTGTTGGTGCGTCAAACACCAGAGAGTTTGGAACGGATGTTACTGCTACTGGTAGATATAATATTTACAATAAGGGAAATACTAATGCTTTCGTCGAAGGACAATACGGTCGGCACTATGGTGGTCCCGCTGGAACTGGTCGCCCTAACTACAATGTCGGTCTTGGTATTAGTCACAGATGGTAATGCAACCCACAGACTGAAGTTACCTATTTTGCAACGAGAAATATGTACAATAGAAATTGTTACCAAAGTCATTTATGAAGTAAATAGAAGATGTTATTTATTTTGACTTCGATATTTTTGTATTTATTAGAAGAATAAACTTACACTGTACTAAAATTATGCATTTCTCATCATGCCACTCGCAGAACTTTTATAAGTGTATCCTATGGTGTCCTAATTAACATAGTTCACTTAAATATTAGAAAATTTGCTATAATTTCTTTCTCTAAGCATGGTATTACACATTAGTAAGAGTATAGTATACAATAAAAAACTATGTATCTCTAGATTACTACAAATCTACATGATTTGTTACGCACTTCTATAGAAACTCCTGTGTTTCTTGTTTAAGCAAGCTTTTTATAAAAAGTTAAGAAAAGATTTCAGCCCTTTATGAAAATTGAAAAGTTCTCAAATTGCGGCTAGTAATTTTTTGAAGGAGTGGGATTTACCCAAGCCTAAATATCAGCGGGGTTTTTCTTTCTTCCAAATACTTTAAGGGTCTTTAGAATGTATGTATTAACAATAATTATTATATATATTAATGAGACATAATGAAAGAATATCTTGCAATTTTGTTTTTATTCAATATGAACAAAATATCGAAGGGCTTCCCAGATTTCAACTAGGGCAGCAATCTACATTCAGAAAAAAATTTATAGGAAAACTTTGATGAAAATCTGACTAAAATTCGCCAAACGAAACTCAGGTTTTACAAAACCGTCGTTTCACCTGGTTGAGAAAATAAATGCAATCCTATACTATTTAACGAGTTTGAAATTTTAAAAATACGGATTACTCTAATAATTTTCTAATTAATTTCTAAGCAAAAAAATTAATGAAAAATATATCAAAAACCATGTGTCCCAAGATTATTACAAAAAAATTAGTGGGCGCACTATAGAAAGCAAGGACTTTATATGCACTAAATCCAGTGAAATTTTAACTTTCATTTGTTTTACATATATCTTACATACATTTTACATTTGTTGTTACCAAATTAGTATAGATTTAAAAGACATCTGCTTTGTAGGGTATTTTAGTCAATTTGTTGCCAGGATACTTGCATGAATTTAGAGATACTATAGGTAACATTTACGATATTGCAGAATTACTTATCCAAATTAATAGTGATCATTTTTAAACCATTGTTAAAATATCTCTTTGCTATGACTTAAAGAGCATCCGTTATGACTTTTATAATACCAACTATATCAGAAAGTCATTACCAGTTTTTCTTAAAAAGAAACTACTTTGTAAGGTAATAATCGGACGGGGCAAGATCTGAACGGTATGGTAGATGCGATATTAAGTCTCATCTATTCAACGCTTCCTTGACTGGTTTTGATGTATGAGACGGAGTATTATCGTGCTGCAAAATCACTTTAGCGTATCTCCGGGCTTATTTTGGACGTTTTTCCATCAATGCATGGTTCGAATTGATAATTTGTTGTCGGTAGGGATCAGTATTAACTGTTGCACCTGGTTTCAGTAGTTCGAAATACACCACGCTACTCTGGTCGCACCAAACACAGAACATTGTCTTGCGATCAAAACGATTTGACCTTGCTGTCGATGGTCCGACATCGTCAAGTGATAACTATGATTTTTAGCGCATAGCATATTAGAAACAAACTATTTTTCATCACCCGCCACTATTAGATGCAGAAATAATTGATCAATTGATGTGGCACCCATTTTTCCATTTTTGGATTTTTCTCGTTGCTCGTAATCAGTCGCTAATTATTTCTTTGGACACATTTAACGCTTCTGACAATTGTTTTTGAGTTTGGGATGGGTTGTCATCCAATAACTCTTGCAGTTTCGCATCCTCAAACGTGCTTTATCTTGCACATCGAAGTCACTTTTGAATTGTCGAAACCACACCTCACATATTGTTGTGGTTGGAGCATGCTCTACCAGCAAACGATGACTTTTAGCGGCTTTTTTTTTTGATTAAAATAAGAAAGGTAATGCGTGCTACAAATGCACTTTTTCGGGTACGAAACTCTACATTTTCAAAGAGATATAAATCTATGCCAGTGTTACCTTCGCAAAATATATGGCTTTGAATCTTGATGTCAGTAAAATAAAACGATATATGCCAAAATCACATAGCATACTTAAGCCGAGCGACATCTGTTAGAAAAACCGATAATGACTTTCCGGTACACCTAGTACTTTCTTTTTCTCTTTTCGTATTTTTGTAGTATTACACTTGATTTCCTAGCAAAAATTTCTGATTTCTTTGTTTTGACAAGTCACCTCTGACACTATCAATTTGTTATATAAATACTTGCTTTTTACTCATCTACAAGTTTATTTCGCATTCATTCTTTTTTGCTTTGAATGTTTTTCTATTTTCTTCTATTCCATTTTTCTCTTTATGAATAATCTTGTTATTTGTTACTGGTAGATTCTTTCTAAGGTTTTCGAAATAAATCCATTTCTCGTCACCCGTTACTACTCGATGCAGAAATGACTTCCGATCATACATTTGAAGTAGCATTTCACAGATGATTTTTCGATTTTTCATTTGCCTGTCATTCAATTGAAGTGGCACGCATTTTCCCATCTTTTGGATTTTTTTCATTACTCGTAATCGGCCGCTAATCGTTTCTTGGGCCACATTTAACGCTACTGCCAATTGTTTTTGAGTTTGGGTTAGATCTTCATCCAATAATTTCTGCAGTTTTGCATCTTCGAACTTTTTCGGTCTACCAGAACGTTCTTTGTCTTGCGCATCGAAATCACGGCTTTTGAATTGTCGAAACCACGCCCCACTTGTTTTTCCGATTGGAGCGTACTCACCGTAAGTTTCTACCAGCAAACGGTGACTTTCAGCGACTTTTTCCTTTAATTAAATAAAAGCAATGCGTAAATGCACTTTATCAGACACGAAACTCGACATTTTCAAAGAGGTATGAATCTATGACAGTGTTAATTTCGCAAAATATAGCATATATGGTTTTGAAGCTTGATGTAGAATAAAATGACATATGTGTCAAATGATAACATTGCATACTTAAGCCTAGCAGCATGTGTTAGAAAAACCGGTAATGACTTTCCGGTACACCTGGTGTTTTTGACTTTTGATGCTATGAAAATATATGGCGCAGTTCGAGGCTTTGTTTGTGGTGCACCACTAAGTTGTCTTCCCTGAAATGTAAACTATCAAATTTCAAATACCTTCGCTTACTCGTTTAATTGAGGCGATTATTTAACGAAGCACTTCAGTTTCAATACTGGGTTAAGAAGAGTAACAACAACATCCGCAGACATTCTGTTAGAAAATTTTCCTCCAACATTGATTTTAGATACAATTTTTGAAGAGCTAAGCTGTCAAAGTTATATGACGAACTCGGGAAGGTGGACTGATTCTATTTGAGAAAATGTCCTGAAATTAAACTTTCCATTTCTTCATTATACACCAGGATGTTCTGTTGTTAATAAACATGTGCCGAAAAATTTCATGTCGATTTCCTACCTGGTATAGTTCAAGTCTAATCAGCTATTATAAACTGAAGGAATTTTACCACAAGAAATGGCAATTTTCCAACTTCAACTTAGTCTTCGGATATCACCAGTTTGCCTAGATGAAATCCGAAACCAACAATACTTATGAGATATATCTAGCTGATCTAAATATGGAAAGTCTTAAAAAACCCAAGATATTTAGGCCATTCATTAGACAGAGGAAGAGAAATTCAAGAATCCCCGAATGTTATTAAGGGTATATTAACTACGCTAGGCCCCATTCACATTGACTATTGAGGAAAATTAAACAATTCTTACTTTGGAAGTTTCTCAGAAAGTAAAACACTGACAAACACAAACCACCTTAAGGCTGATTGTGCAATGGGTCATGATGGATTGCCCAATTTTATAATCAAAGACTCTTCTATTATATGCAATTCCTTATGTATTATTCATAATCTTGCTCTTCATTCATCTTACAACAAAGGCGAATGTATTGGTATATTCTTATTCACTCGATTTTTTTAATATTCCAAGACAATCACAAATCAAGGACGTGGTTGTTCTATTCGATTAGTTCATTCGATTTACTGAACATATTCTATTCATTTGTAACACCTCTTCAAGCACTCTTAGCGCTCCATTATTCGATCTTATCAAAAATTGTAAGCCCATATAAATCGAAAACACTACTTTACTCTGGTACGAGGGAGCGTTTTTATATTCGCGGAATGGGGGACAAGGGGTGGAAATAAAAAAACCAAATTATTTTTCTTTTTCAATATATTCACCTGCAAGACGGATACATTTTTCACATCTTTCAATTAATTTATTTATACCCTCATGAAAAAATGATTTCTCTTTATCTGCAAAATACGCCGAAACTGCCTCCTTGACTTCATCATCGGCAGTAAATTTTTTACCCCGCAGCTCCCTTTTCATTTTCGGAAACAGGTAATAATCACTCGGGGCCAGGTCTGGGCTGTAGGGTGGGTGATTTACAATTTCGAAGCCCACCTTATGCAGGGCAGCTAACGCAACGCGGCTCTTGTGGACGGGCGCGTTGTCGTGCAAAAGCAGAACACCTTTTTCAATTTTCCCCGTCTTTTCTCTTTAATGGCTTCTTTTAGTCGCTCTAATATTGAAGCGTAATATTCTCCGTTTACAGAAACACCTTTATCTTTATAATCAATCAACAATATTCCTTCCGAGTCCCAAAATACCGTTGCCATGAGTTTCCCAGCTGATTGTGACACTTTAAATTTCTTGGGAGGTGCTGTGCCCTTTTTATGCCACTGCATGGAGTCTTGTTTGGACTCAGGTTCATAATGATGAACCCAAGTTTCATCTCCAGTAACAATCCCACTCAATACACCATCCTTGTCTTCATTACAGAGGTCCAAAAATGCACGCGAACACTCTACGCGCTGTTGTTTTTGCGGCGGCGTGAGCATTCTCGGCACCCATCTTGCGCTGACCTTAGACATGCCGAGATGATCGTGTAGGATTTTAAAAATTGTTGTATCGAATACTCCAACCATTTCTGCGTGTTGTTTCTTCTTTAGTGGAGCATCTTCGAGTACAATTTGTTCAACTTTTTGGACAAGTGCTGGCGTGGTCACCTCAATACTCCTGCCCGGCCTCGGGTCGTCTTCAAGGGATTCCCTTCCTTGTTTAAATGAACTATGCCACTTGTACACCATGGTTTTTCCTGGACAAGAGTCGCCGTAAACCAATGACATCTCATTCATTATGGTCGCGACTGATTTTCCTTGCCTGGTAAGGAACTTTATAACGGCACGATATTCGATTTTTTCCATATTTCACTTTTCACTCCTGATTATGTTACTTGGTTGACGATAGCTCAAAGACTAACTGTCTAATAACAATGAAACTTCGTATTTATACTAATCATGAGTCGCTGCACAGGCCACGCCCCCAATGCGCCTACTCACACCTCTACAACCCGCTCATTCCGCGAATATAGAAACGCTCCCTCGTACGTCTAAAACTTGAATATGCGTCAATTACTTGGTACCCTCGTTATCTCTACCAGAATTTAGGGATTGAGAAAGTGAAAAGAAGGTTTTTGAAATATCTAACGTATAAATCGTGTGGTAATTATCTATTACCAGTGGTATTGATTATTAGTAATTTCAAAAGAAGCATAACTGCATCCCCATTTCTGATCACAGAGTCACAAATAATAATTTTATGTTAAACTGGTTAACAATGGCATCAGCGCTCCGAACTTACTATCTACTGTTTATATCAAGGTGCTAAAATATGGAACACAATCTAATGAAATATTTTCCGAAATCACAGCTAGAACAAATGTTTTTGCGACAACACCTACCAAGCATATGTTTAAAAATGACAACAAAATTTATCTCGATTCTTTTTACCCTTCCACTGCAATTAACCACCACTGAACTTGAATTATCCTTGAAAACACTTATTAATATTGTTCAAATTTTTCTTAGGCTCTAGTATTTCATTTATATGTATTTTATTTCTTTTTAATTCTAATTTTCATGGAAATTATTTTATTAAACATTGTACTTTATTATTGTATTAGCCTCTTAATGGAATAATTTATTGAAAAGTAAAGACAATTATTATTATTCATTAGATTATTATGTAATATTATACCAATAGAAGAGTTAATCTAATTAACAGTTAAATATAATATTGATAATTACTTTAAAGAGAAGTCATATACAATATTTGTATATAAATACAAGTACGCCTATCTGTATGTATACATAGAGTTGTTGCTAAATATAATTTGTATTCATTTGGTCAACAAGTAAACAATGTACGTATACATATGTTCATTCTATTTTTTCTCTTAAACTTATTTCTATAATCGACAGTTCGCAAAGCTTTGATAACAAAGTTATCATTTAGTAAGTAATTAAAAGTAACATAAACAAACTTGAATGGTATATGTATATCACTGAGGAGATTATGTTATTTTGAAATGTATATTGAAACTAGGGAATTCCTTTTGCAACGGATACTGATATAAAAAAATCAATAAAAAATGCTTGTGTGGGTTTTACGTTTTCTTATCAGAGACAGGAAGAAGTAAAGTTTTTGAGCCCGGTACATACAAAAAACCCCAACTTACTATCAGTACTATATAATAGCAAATCCAGACTTTCTTGAACATCAGTTTCATAAACTCGCTTACTTGCTCCACATCAAACCGAAAATAATCACGTTTATAAAATCTCAATTCTAAAATGAATAAATCGTTCGTTCTTGTCTTCTTCTTCGTTGCTTCGGCGTTGTGCTACGAGTACTCAAATGTAGTAGATGCTGATGGAGAAGAATATATTTTAGTGCCTCTTCGTAGAGTCAGGAGACAAACCAGTTTTGGTGTGGACGGTACAAGCAGAGCAACTCTAAGCCATACTGGCACTCTGTTCAATAACAACAACCATCACCTGACGGGCACCGGTTTCGCGTCTAAACAATTTAAACCGAATGGACCTCTGACAACGCGTGGATCTTTAGACTACATGCATAAACCTTCTGGTAGTACATTGGGTGTTGGTGCCTCGAACACCAGAGGATTTGGAACGGACTTCAGCGCCACAGGTAGATATAACTTCTACAATAAAGGAAATACTCGTGCTTTCGTGGAAGGACAATACGGCAGGCACTATGGAGGTCCTTTTGGAACTGGTCGCCCTAACTACAATGTTGGTGTTGGTATTAGTCACAGGTGGTAATATTACCAAAGACTGAAGACACTTATTTTGTAAGAAGGAATGTGTAAAATATAAACCAAAATCACTTTTGTAGCAAATAAGTGACCTCAAATATTTATTTAAACTTTTGTACTTTTATATTTATTAAAAGAATAAAATAATCCTATACTGAACTTCTTCTCTTCATTATATGTACAGAATATTTGTTATTTTGGTACATATTTATATTTGGGACAATTCCTAAGTTCAAAATAAACAAAGAATTTAAGAGAAAATAAATGAGAAAAACAGTCTTCTTAATAAACGATTTAAAATATATATACAGAAAAATATAAAAATTGGATTTTTTCGATTTATCAAAAGCTTCTGGTATAAGAGACTACACTGCAGGTTCTATGAACTATGTGGAGTAAAAATAAGGGACGCTCAAACTAATCAAGTTTTATTTAAACAACAACGAATGCATACATACATATATTATCAAAATGGGGTGGTAAAGTTTCTAGTGGACATTGCCTATAGTTGCTATGGTTCCAACTAGGACGTTTTATAAATAAGTTGTCAAAGTTTTATATTCATAAGCTAAACTGTAGTAAAGCAGTTAATTTTCGTAAAGGGCATATCTGAAAAAAAAGCTAGTTTTCGAAAAAAATTATTAAGTATTTATTGGAAAGTTAGAAGTATGGTACTTGTATATAGGAAAGGTGATGTGGGTAGCATTGAAAATCACAATATGGATCACACAATGGATCACAATAACAAATAACTTCTCCAAAGTCTTTGAAACTCTCCTTTTTCTTCCGCAAATTAAATGTTTGCTATACACCTATCGACATAGTTTCATTCAATTCTTACAAATTTAACATGTAATGTTTATGCAGTTTCTATCTGATAACATTGACGACAATAGTCAAGTAATAGCAATATTTACTGACTCCTCTAAAGCGTTCGATCGGGAGTATCTTTGTGAGGTTATTGTCACAGCATAGGCACGAGCATTTTAAAAAAAGTAAGGCCCTATGATCCCCGATGAAGACATAGCGCACCACGCAGTAACTTTTGTGGAGTGAAGGAGTTCTTGATGCATTTGTCTAGGATTTACGTCACTCCAGTATCTAAAGTTCTGCTTATTGACGTAACCGGACAAATGGAAATGGGCTTCGTCACTCATCCATAAGTTGTTTACAATATCCTCATGTTGATTAATTAAATCTGAAAACTCTTCACAGAATCGTTGTTCACTCACATAATCCGTGCCTTTAAGAGCCTGTACGATTTGGATTTTGTATGGATGAAGGTGGAGATCCTTGTGTAATATTCGTCTGACAGTTCGGTTTGAAGTGTAGTGCTATGCCGGCGAGCTGAACAACGCGGGCTTCGCTCAATAGTAGTTCTTACACGGTCGATATTCTCGGGCGTACGCACCGATTTTGGCCGACCAGGTTTCTTTTTTGTCGTTGACGAAGTTTCCTCAAAGTTCCTAACCCATTTTTACTGGCACAGGCAGACGGCACTGGTTGATTGCGATTAATGTTAAAATGATGTCGAAAGGCACGACGCGCGCGTATGTAAGAATTATCGTTTTCATAAAACCCCTTAACAGCGTACGAACGCTGTTGAGGGGTCCAACGCTCCATTGTTACTAAATGCTAATATCAAGGAAACATGGCCGATAGCGTCCCTACTACCGCCGAATGACACGGCGCGAATCGCGGGCTTTTTAAAATCGCTCGTTATTCTGCCCCACTCTGTATATATATATATATATATATATATATATATATATATTGTTTCTACAATTATCTTCATTAATAATTAAATAGAATTTCGAATTAATTTATAAGATAACTGTTCAGATAATAAGAGTTTATGAATAGCGTATATATGAATATATGCTTTTGTCTAAATATTGTATAATGATCTAAATGTTTAAATCTAAATTTTGTTGTTGTTGGATTACGTGTGTTAACATAATAGGCTATTTTGTTAGAATATAAAATGTTTTCTTTTACAAAAATTATTCCCAATTTAATTTCTACTAGGCTTCTGACTCTACGCTCGAAGCCATCATCAATAATGTCAAAGATATTTAAATAGTTCATTAGATGTGTATTATCGATTTCACAAGTGATATAATAGTTATATTTAGTATTGCTATTATGCAATCCATAAAATTAAGATGTTTCTGCTTATTAAGATCAACAATCAGCTGATCCGCAACAATTTTTTCGAAGACTTAAGAAAATAAAAAGAACACTGACCCAACCTCTAATTAGAAAGATTAGTTACCGTTATATTTTTGAAGTGTGATCGGATAATAGCACGCTTACAAGACGATGGAAATTCGTTTTATTTCCTTGTTTTCGTATGATTTGATATAAATATTTTTCGCCAGCATGAAGAATAAATGCCTCTTCACAACACACAAATTCGAGATTTCCGGTTCACGAAAACACGTCTACGTGAACCGAAAATTTCGAGTATGGATTCATTGGTCCACAATATTTTATGCCAGTCTTCTATGGTCCAATTTTGGTGATCGCGTGCCCACTTTAAACGTGTTTGCTTGTTTCGCTTGCGTAGAAGCGGCTTCCGCATTGCAATTCGTCTATGAAAACCAACTGCTTTTAATCGCCGTTTAACTGTGGAAACACTTATGAGTTTTCAAGGAACAGCATTCATTTCTGCTGTGATTTCTTGGGCTGTTTTTTGTCTATTTCTCTTGCTTGTTACCACGAATGCAAGATCTTCTGCTGAGGTTGTTGCCTTTGGTCTGTCTTTTCGAGTTCTGCTCAACACACTTCCACATTCGTGGTGCTTTTTGATGATGTAACCCACGGTGGACTAATGTAATTTAAGTTCTGTGGTAATTTCGCGGCCTCATAGTATGCGATTATAAACGCTCGTGTTTCTACACTCAATTTTTTCCGTTTAGGCATTTTTAACCGATTGGACTTCTTCGAAACACATGATGTTATCACTATGACCACCTCACAAAAACTGACTGCAATTTTGCCAAAATACCCAAGTATAAACACTTAATAGTTTACAATAACATCCTACTTTAAAAAATCATAACAATCGAAAATTTCCAAGAATTGTGAGATCTAAGTGCAATTATTCTACCTAAAGTTTTATTAGAGTATTATCATTAATTGTGAATAATAGGGTAATCGCATAATTATTTTTGAACAAGCTTTTATAGATTTTAATGTTTACTATGAAACTATTTTTTACTACAGAAGTAAATTTTATAATCACAAGTTTTCTGTAGAAACTGTAATGAAACAAGGGTGCTCAAATATTTATGAACAATACATATGTATATATAATAGTTATATGTATATATAAAACATATACAATATCCACAGGTCCTAGCCGTGAGTGAATTTTGTTCTGAAAAGGACCGTCTGAAGACGATTTTCTGCGTTAGTAAGCAACAGCTAGCTCTAGAAGATGACGAGTGAGATCTCGTTGTAAAGTTGAGAGAACGATTCTTCTTCCATCGTCCATCTCCTCGGTCCCATTGTACGTCCGCGAAAACGTCAAATGTAACATATACATACATATATACACACACACATATATGTATATGTTTTATATACATATATACATGGATTATTGTTTCTACTCGAATACCAATCTTTATTTATATTTTCTTATATTATGAATCGCAGACATGCGCCGACTGCTAATATTTTGTTTACATGGTGTACAGGCAATCTTACATCAACTCGACAGACATATCTTTGTGTACATCGTTAACCTTTATGTGGTAGTACTTAGATGTAATTATAAAAAATTTGGTACAGTTATGAATTTATTAATTTCTGGGTATTTAGTTTTTGAATGTAAACTGATAATGCATATGCAACTTACTATTGTGTTGTCCTATAATATGGATTTATATCTGTTGGGCAAATATGTATATGCTATTTGCTACTAATCGATTCTTTCTGTCATTTAGTACTTATAATTTGATTTGGTTTCGTTTCTCTAATCTTTTACACTATTTTATCAACATTTCTATACCCGCAGTATATAGTATTTCTACATTGTTGCAGTAGCTACCACTTCTTTCCTTGTTGCTTTGCGCTAATTAAAAAAGAAGTTATCTTCAGTTTGACTCTTAGTTGGCAATAGTGTATTAGATTTAATTGATAAAATTTTTAACTTGAATTTTGGTTACGTAATTATTTAATGGTATAAAAACGAAAGAATTAATCGTATTAACAGATAGGTAAGTGTAATACTAATATTGAGTTTCAGCGAGAAATCCTACATATGTAGATACATACGTATGCCTATATGTACGAGGGAGCGTTTTTATATTCGCAGAATGAGCGGGTTGTAGAGGGGTGAGTAAGCGCATTGGGGGCGTGGCCTGTGCAGCGACTCGTGATTAGTATAAATACGAAGTTTCATTGTTATTAGAGAGTTAGTCTTTGAGCTATCGTCAACCAAGTAACATAATCAGGAGTGAAAAGTGAAATATAAAAAAAATTGAATATCGTGCCGTTATAAAGTTCCTTACCAGGCAAGGAAAATCAGTCGCGACCATAATGAATGAGATGTCATTGGTTTACGGCGACTCTTGTCCAGGAAAAACCATGGTGTACAAGTGGCATAGTTTATTTAAACAAGGAAGGGAATCCCTTGAAGACGACCCGAGGCCGGGCAGGAGCATTGAGGTGACCACGCCAGCACTTATCCAAAAAGTTGAACAAATTGTACTCGAAGATGCTCGACTAAAGAAGAAACAACTCGCAGAAATGGTTGGAGTATCCGACACAACAATTTTTAAAATCCTACACGATCATCTCGGCATGTCTAAGGTCAGCGCAAGATGGGTGCCGAGAATGCTCACGCCGCCGCAAAAACAACAGCGCGTAGAGTGTTCGCGTGCATTTTTGGACCTCTGTAATGAAGACAAGGATGGTGTATTGAGTGGAATTGTTACTGGAGACGGAACTTGGGTTCATCATTATGAACCTGAGTCCAAACAAGACCCCATGCAGTGGCATAAAAAGGGCACAGCACCTCCCAAGAAATTTAAAGTGTCACAATCAGCTGAGAAACTCATGGCAACGGTATTTTGGGACTCGGAAGGAATATTGTTGATTGATTATAAAGATAAAGGTGTTTCTATAACCGGAGAATATTATGCTTCAATATTAAAGCGACTAAAAGAAGCCATTAAAGAGAAAAGACGGGGAAAATTGACAAAAGGTGTTCTGCTTTTGCACGACAACGCGCCCGTCCACAAGAGCTGCGTTGCGTTAGCTGCCCTGCATAAGGTGGGCTTCGAAATTGTGAATCACCCACCCTACAGCCCAGACCTGGCCCCGAGTGATTATTACCTGTTTCCGAAAATGAAAAAAGAGCAGCGAGGTAAAAAATTTACTGCCGATGATGAAGTCAAGGGGGCAGTTTCGGCGTATTTTGCAGATAAAGAGAAATGATTTTTTTATGAGGGTATAAATAAATTAATTGAAAGATGTGAAACATGGATGCGTCTTGCAGGTGAATATATTGAAAAAGAAAAATAATTTGGTTTTTTTATTTCCACCCCTTGTCCCCCATTCCGCGAATATAAAAACGCTCCCTCGTATGTATACATATAGTAATTGCAAAATTTATCATTTGTATTAATGTATTCAACACACAAACCGTGTACGTATGTTGTTTTTAGTAATTATTTAGAACTCACTTTTATAATTCTCGGTCAAAGGTTTGATAACACACAGTTATCACTTTGCATGTCATTAAAAAATAAAATAAACAAACTTGAATGAAACATATCAACGAAACGCTTACGTTATATCAATATTGATATTAAAACTTGGGGAATCCTTTTACAACGTTCGCTAATCTAAATGAAATAATAAAAAACGAGTGTCAGTCAGGAAAACGTAAAACCCTTTAGTCCGGTGCATGCGAAAAATCCCAACTTGGCATTAGTACTATATAATTGCAGATCCAAACCTTATTAAGTATCAGTTTCAAAACTCGCTTACTTGTTTCACATTAAAGCGCAAACAACCGCATTTATAAAGTTTTAATTTAAAAATGAATAAGTCGATTGTTCTTGTTTTATTCTTCGTTGCTTCAGCATTGTGCTACGAGTATTCAAATGTGGTAGACGCTGATGGAGAAGAATATATTTTAGTACCTCTTCGTAGAGTCAGGAGACAAACCAGTTTCGGTGTGGACGGTACAAGCAGAGCAACTCTAAGCCACACTGGCACTCTGCTCAATAACGACAACCATCACCTCACGGGCACCGGGTTCGCGTCTAAACAATTTAAACCGAATGGACCTCTGACAACTGGTGGATCTTTAGACTACATGCATAAACCATCTGGTAGTACTTTAGGTGTTGGTGCCTCAAACACCAGAGGATATGGAACCGACGTACACGCCACTGGAAGGTATAACTTCTACAATAAAGGTAATACTCATGCTTTCGTGGAAGGACAGTACGGCAGGAATTATGGAGGTCCTTTTGGAACTAGTCGTCCTAACTACAATGTTGGTCTTGGTATTAGTCACAGGTGGTAACATTACCAAAGACTAAAGATGCTTATTTCATAAGAAGAAATATGTACAACAAAAATTTTTACCAAAATAATTTATATAGTAATTTTGAATTTTTGTATTTATTAAATAAATTAAATTTTATTGTGCTATACCAATATTCTTTTCAATATTCTGCTCGTAGGTGTAGAAGCTCCAAATCACAGCAAGAAATTACGAAAAATTAGGTTAAATAAAAACTAACGATCTATAAGTTTCCTCCTCATTTAACGAAAATCTATGTCCTCTGAGCGCAATTTTTAGATGAGGGAACAAAAGGAAGTCCCATGGGGCTAGATCTGGTGAATAAGGCAGATGGTCAAGCAGTTCAAATCGTATTTCGTGGATTTTCACCATGGTGTGAGACGGCGCGTTGTCTTAGTGAAACACAATTTTCTTTTTCTGCAAATGTGTCCGTTTTTCCAAAATTTCTGCCTTCAGCTTGTCTAGTAATGATGCGTAGCTTGCTCCTGTAATAGTTTTTCCTTTTTGAAGATAATCAATTACGATAATTCCATGACTGTCCCAAAAAACAATCGCCGTCACTTTCCCAGCCGAAAAAACAGTTTTTGCTTTTCTTGGAGCCAACTCCCCCTTTACGGTTCACTGTTTTGGCTGTATTTTTGTTTTGGGCGTATAATGGTGAATCTATATCTACAGTAATTAATCTGCGCAAAAACTCAGATTTATTGCGCCTAAACTGCGCCAATAGAGCGTTGGTGATATTCATTCGAACACGTTTTTCGTCTAACGTTAGCAAACGCGCGGACAGCTTTCTCATGCTAAATCATAATTTAGCATGTGACAAACACGTTCTTTGGATATATCTATAGCCTTTGCTATCTCTCTCACTTTAATTCGACGGTCATCTAGCACCAATTGGTGAACTTTAGTGATATTATCGTCAGTAGTTGCAGATTTTGGACGTCCCGAACGTTTATCGT
>JAVIWB010000323.1:0-15037 GCA_031893035.1 Dermolepida albohirtum | reverse complement strand
ACAAACAAGCGGCGGCGCGGTTACTGCCCCTGTAATGGCTTCAAAAACTACAAGCAGTATAACAATCAGTGCGGTCAATGCTCCCGCAGGTCAAACGGTGGAGTACGCAATAAGTACCACTACTACCGCCCCTGCAAGCGGTTGGCAAACAACGCTTACCTTTTACGGTCTTAGCGCAAACACTATCTACTATGTTTTTGCGCGTTCTGCCGAAAACGATACTTACAGCGCGGGTACTGCAAGCGTTTCGGATGCAATTACCACAAGCGCGGCAGCCAAAGGAATGCAAACCGCGCCTGCGGGAGTAACGGTAACAGCAACTACTGCAAGTTCGGTTACGCTGACGGCAAACGTGCTTTATGAATACTCTAAGGACAACGGCGCGAATTGGGTAACTTCCAATACCTTTACGGGGCTTAATCCTTCTACTTACTACGTCTTTTTGGTAAGGTACGCGGAAACAACAACGCTTGACGCTTCGCCCTACGTCATACTTACGGCTACAACCGCCGCGACAACTAAGCAAACCCAAACCGCGCCGGATATTTCCTCTATCTCTGCGGTAACGGTTAGCAGCGACTATATAATCCTTACGGCAAATTCTGCTTACGAATACAGCAGGGATAACGGCTCGACTTGGCAAACCTCTAACGTGTTTACAGGGCTTACCGCAAACACGCAGTATACCTTTCATATCCGCCTTGCCGAAACTGCAACGCATTACGCAAGCGGCAAATCGGCTGCGGGACTTAACGCAACCACAGGCAAAATCCCGCAGGGCGCGGTCAGCGGTACAATAACGGCGGCGCAGGGTGCGGATAATTTCAACGTAACGGTAACGGGCGCAAGCGGCACGGTTGAATATTCGCTTGACGGTACGGCTTGGCAGGACAGCAATGTTTTTAGTAACCTTGCAATAGGCAGTTACACAATATCCGTAAGATTAAAGGGTAACACTACTCACCTTGCGGGCGAGATTAAGACGGTAACGGTCACGGTAAGCAAGCTAAGTCAAGCAAAAATTAACTCAATAAGCACCGTACAAATAACTACCGACACGATTATTCTTGAAGTTATCGCGGGCGCGGAATATTCAAGAAATAACGGAACGACGTGGCAGGACGGCAACGCCTTTACGGGGCTTACCGCAGGAACGGAATACACCTTTATCGCAAGGCTTAAAGCAACGGCAACGCATAACGAGGGTACGGTATCCGACGGATTCCCCTTCACCACAACGTCAATCGGCGGCAAGACTACGCAGGGCAAAATCACAACCCTTACCACCGCTCAAATAGGCGACGATTATGTAATCCTTACCGCAATAGCGGGAGCGGAATACAGCCGAAACGGAACAACATGGCAGGACAGCAATACCTTTACGGGACTTACCAAAGGCACGGAATATAGTTTTTATGCGCGGTATAAGGAAACCGACACTAAGGACGTGGGAGCAACCTCCGACGAGTTCAAATTTACTACAACCGACAGCACGGCAAAAATAGCGCAGCCGAACAAACCCGTAATTGCTGAAATAGCTAAGGGCGACGATTATGTAATCCTTACTGCTGTAGCGGGTGCGGAATACTCTAAGGATAACGGAGCGACATGGCAGGACGGCAACGCTTTCACGGGACTGACTAAGGACACAAGCTACACCTTTATCGCAAGATTTAAGGAAACGGCTCAATATTTAACAGGTACGGCTTGCGACGGAGTAACAATTAAAACCACCGACAGCACGGCAAAACAAGCGCAAACCGCAGTTCCTACCCTTACGGTGCAGATAACAGGCGAAAACTTTGTAATCTTAACGGCGGTAACGGGAGCGGAATATTCTAAGGACGGCGGCGCGACATGGCAGGACAGCAATACCTTTACAAACCTTACTGCGGGTACGGAATACAGCTTTACGGCAAGAATGAAAGGTACGGAAACTCATCTGTCCGGCACGGCTTCGGCAAGCATAAAGGCTACGCCCAAAGCCGAACCCGAAACTGATGACGGTCTATCCGCAGGCGCGGCGGCGGGAATAGCAATAGCGGTTACGGCGGTTATACTGCTCGGCGGCTTCAGCTTATATTGGTTTATTATCCGCAAAAGGAGCGTTAAGGATTTATTCGGAAAGAAAAATTAAGGAGGTACGCCTTGTGAATATTTACTATACAGACGGTAACGGAATACGGCGGCTTCAAGACTGTAATCTGTCGGAATCGGAAGTGCTGGACGTAGAAGCGACTGACGGCGTAGACACTTATAAAATGTACATGATACACAATGACATACTTGAAGAATGCACGGTAATTACATTCGGCGGCAAAGAAAAAATAGCGGGAAACCTGCGCGACGCTTTTTGGCGGTGTATCGCTAAATACAGCGGCCCTGTATTCGACGTTGACGAATGGTACGGCAATATCAATTTTGTGAAGGCAGGGCAAGCTGCGTCCGAAGCGGAAAAAGTAACGCGTAAAAAGAAAAAAGCAAAATGAAAGACAGGCTAACAAAATAACCTGCGAACGTGAAAGACGTTAAATTATTTTTGAGCCTGCCGAACGTAAAACCTATTACAAAAACTCGGCAGGCTCTTTTCATATAACGCGATATTTTATAAGGAGGTGCGTATGAAAATATACGGACGCAACAGCGACCTTGGAAAGCTAATAACAACAGAATCGTTACCGTATAACGCCGTATGGAAAGCAATAGAAATTTTTGCGGCAAATCAAAGGCGCGAAATAGATTTTGACGACGCTGATTTTACGGACGGCGATATAGAGTTAGACGAGATATATTTCAAATTCGCCGTTAATGTTTCGGTTATTGAGGACACCGTTAGCTTTGACGCTATCGTAGACGGCAGTTTTTCGGCGCGGAAAAAATATAAGCGGGATTATGATTACGAAACGGATTCGCAATGGTTTAGATTATCTTGCGAAATGGCCGTTACCGACAAGCTGACTTCCTTTACTGTTAAAAACGTAAGTATATATACAAGAGAGGAAAAGCGGAAAACGGAGTTTGCCGCGACCTCTAATTTTGTGCCGATTATATCCAAAGACCAATTCGACGCGGAAGCGGAACGCATATTAAAAAAATGGTATCCGTTAGCCTTGACCGAGCCTGTACCCGTCCCTATCGGTGAAATAGCTGAAAGAATGGGCTTGAATATCATAGATACGGTAAAGCTGACGCATGATTTCAGCGTATTCGGGCAGATTTGTTTTGCTGACGGACACGTTAAGGTTTACGACGAGGACGCAAAGGCATTTACGGATTACAAGGTGCAGCGCGGTACTGTCTTTATAGACCCCGATACATATTTTCTGCGTAATCTCGGCAGCGTAAATTACACAATCGCGCACGAGGTTTTCCATTGGGAACGGCACAGAGTTTACGCGACTATTAAAAGCATACTGACGAAAAATATGATAGTTGCACACCGCTGTCCTACCGTGCTGAAAAAGAATAATTATAAGGACGCTATGAGCGACGACGTGGATTGGATGGAGTGGCAAGCCAACGCTATCGCCCCAAAAATCCTTATGCCAAAAACTATGACAGAAATAAAAATACGGGAGTTATTGGATAAGTACGGCTACGACCCGAAAGACCGTGAACGCGGCGAGGTTTTGAAAGCGGTCATCACCGAACTGTCGGATTTTTATGAGGTGTCAAAGCAAACGGCAAAAATCCGCATGATAGAACTCGGATGGACGGAAGCCGCAGAAGTATATAACTATACGCGGGACAGTCAATATATTACGAGCGACATAACGCCTATTGACGCTTTTGACGAATACCTAAGCAACAAGGATTTTCGCGCCGTTTTGGACATGGGGCTGTTTAGGAACGTCGAGGGCAGCTTTGTAATAGACACGGATAAATACAGGACTCAGACTGAAAGCGGCGAATATGTTTTGACCGATTACGCAAGAGAAACCCTTGCGGATTGTTCGCTGTCATTTGCCTACAATATTGTCGGACTTTTTGACATTAACAAGGCAAGCGGCGTTATGTATCGCGGACGGCAGCGCAAGGCGCGACCGGGTGAAAAAATATTTTTTCCCGAATATAATCAAGAAAATATAGACAAGGCACTTGCCGCCGTACACGAATTTCAAAAGCAGATGGAAGCCGCGCAGGAGCTATGCGACGAAACCGCCGCGCAAGTTATAACGCGGTATATGGCGCAGAAAAAATGGAACAGTACAATCTTTCAAAAACGCACGGGGCTTAATATCGACCTGTATCACAAAATAGTGAAAACGCCGAACAAAAAACTAAAACTTCCTGTTATAGTATCTGTTTGCGTGGGCTTAGGCTTACCTTATGAAGCGGCGCGGAGCTCAATAGAAAAAGCGGGTTATACCTTAAATACGGACAGCTTAATATTGAGGATATGGCTTACAATATAATTTTGTCGGGCTTAATTCCTAACGATATTATTGCTTGCAACGCTTTTTTGGAGGAAATAATAGCGCAGAACGACGGTTGTGAGATTCATCTTTTAGGTTCGCATACTTACGATAATTAAACCTAAAAAAGAAAACATTGCAATATTTTTTTAGCCGTATCGGTTACTCGATACGGTTTTTTTTGCGATTTTTTGAAACCCGACATTTTCTGAAAATAACTTTTAAGGGGCGAATTGCGGATTAGCCGTGGTTCGCCCCCTTTTTTTATGCCCAAAAACGGTAAAAAGCTGTTTTCAAAGGCTTTTATACCCTTATTTTGTTATTTTCTGAAAATAAGTTTTAAGAAAACAAAACCCCTATTCTTTCGCCATAGGCAAAACGCCGAAGGAGAAAGAACATGGAAAACAACACAAACAACACCCCAAACAAGGCAAACAGCACGGTCAAGTATATGTTTGCGGACGGACTCAAGGACGTGCCGTGTACGGAGGAATTTGCGGCAAAGTACGCGGAGTTTGTAAAATCGGAAAAGCGGCGCGTCTGGCGCGAAAGATGGCGGGCGCGGCGCACGGTATCTTTGAACGGCATTACGGAAGCCGGAGAGGATATTATCGACCCTATAAACCGCGACCCGTTAGAAATATACATTGAGAACGAGCAGCCGGAATTGCCGCTTTTTACGGACTTGACGGAATATCAAAAGCGTGTTGCAGTCAAATTTTTTGTTGAAAACAAAACGCACGAGCAGATAGCGCGTGAGGAAGGCGTATCACAGCCCGCAATAACAAAGCTGATTAAAAAAATTCAAACGAAAATAACGACCGCCCTTGATTAAGGGGGTTATGAAAAACGGTATCCCCGCTCCTTTAATTATGGAAGGACTTTTCTACCTTAAAAAGCAAGGGCGTATTATCGGAGTTTTCAAAAAAAAAGGGGGGGGGTTATGAAAAACGGTATCCCCACTCCTTTAATTATGGAAGACTTTTTTTAGTCTTCAAAGGAGGATTGAATGTTCGAGGAAAAAATGATACTTCAAGCTGACAAAATCGAAAGGCTTATGTATCGGCTTAATTGGACGCCGCGAATATTTGCTGACGTAATACGGGTAGAAATCCGGGAATCATACAAACTTCTTTCCGGCGAACCGGTAAATTACTACACGGCGAAAGCGTTTATTATCTATTTCAAAGCCAAGTTTGCTGCGGCGTTTATAGACTTTGCCGCTATGGAAATAGAGCCGCCTAAATTCTTAAAACTGCAACAGAAAATGCCCTCTTTGGCAACATAACGAGGAATATCCGACAAAATCAAAAGGAGAAACGGAAAAAATGAAAAACATGGAAGTATTACATACCCTGCGCTTGTACGACGCGGATTTTATCGCAAGATTAAGCGCACTTATGCAGCGTGAACAAGAAAACTACCGTAATAAAAACGAGTTTTTAACCGCGCTTTTGAAGCAAGGTTATATAGGCTACATCACCGCCGTAAAGTAAAGCGGACGGTGTACCTTGTAAGGCTGCGGCAAACTCCGGCAAGGAAGCGTTAAGGGAAAAAGTAAGCGCGGCGGGTGCGGACGGCCCCGCCGCCGAAGGAGGTATCAGGGACGTTTATCTATATCTAACCGAAATGAACGATTATATTACCTTGCAGTTTAGGATTATAGAAATCTACCACGAGATTTACCGGAAAATGCTGTCGGCAATCTACCGTATGCAGCTTTCTAATGCGGGCGGCGAAAAGGTTAATAAGGAAAACGTCGAAGCGGGATTTTTCGACGACCTTCCGGCAAGGTTTGAAAAGCTGATAGATAACCTAAAAAAACAATTCGGTATCTAAATGAGTTCACCTAACGTATTGATTAGATTAGAGTACGCGCCCACCGTGGATAACATGGGCGCGTACTCTGCGTTTGAGCAAAAAAAATTCAGCCGCGCCCGCAAGTATTACGGATGTCAGCACCGTAACACCGGCCGCAATTATGTCAACTATGTCAACGACGGCTCAAAAGAAAAAATCGACTATGTTGCGTATTCGGGCGACGAGGAAAAAAGCTACGGCGCGTTCGATAAAAACGGGCTGATGAACGATAAAGAGAAATCAGCGTTAAAAAAGCAACTGCGCGAAACGAAAAGCGTTATATGGTACGGCTTTATATCCTTTACGACGGAGTTCGGAAACAAATTTGTAAAGGACTACGAGGACGCCTACCGTCTTATGGCGACGGAGTTTCCGAGATTTTTCAAGAACGCCGGTTTTAATCCCTACAATATAACGTGGTATGCGGGACTGCATGAAAACACTTTGCACAGACACATTCACTTTTCGTTCTTTGAAAACGAGCCTATGAGATTTACGGCGCGGAATCGCAAAGAGCCGCAATTTTCCGAGGGGCATATACCCTACGGCACGATAGCCCGCTTTAAGATAAACATAGAGCAGCGGCTTAGATTTAGACGATATGCACCAAAACGAAGGAGGCGGCTATTGCGAATCGGACTTGTAGACATTGACGGTCATAATTACCCTAACCTTGCCATTATGAAGCTGTCGGCGTTCTATAAGGCGCACGGGCATACGGTTGATTTGATAACGCCCGATAAAGCGAACGAATACGATACCGGTTTTGCAAGCAAGGTTTTTTCGTTTACGCCAATGCCGGAATTACCAAAGCATTTTGAGGTCGGCGGCTCCGGCGCGGACATTACAAAAAAATTGCCGGAGAAAACAGAGCATATCTGCCCCGATTATGGATTGTACGGGCTTGATTATTCACTCGGATTTTTAACGCGGGGCTGTATCAGGAATTGTAGCTTTTGCCTTGTCCCATTTAAGGAGGGCGGCATAACCGCACACGCGGACATAACGGAATTTACAAAGCACCGCGACGTTGTTCTAATGGATAATAACGTGCTTGCAAGCGAACACGGACTAAGGCAGATAGAAAAGATTGCAGCTTTGAATTTGCGCGTGGACTTTAATCAAGGTCTTGACGCACGGCTGATTGACGACAGTACAGCGCGGCTTTTAGCAAAGGTTACATGGCTAAAACCTATCCGGCTTGCCTGCGACAGTCAAGCGATGATACCGCACGTTCAAAAAGCGGTAGAACTCTTACGCTGGCATAACGCTACGCCGCGCAGGTACTCCGTTTACGTCCTTGTAAAAGACATACCTGACGCGCTTACTCGAATACGGTTCCTAAAAGGTTTGGACGTAGACCCGTTTGCACAGCCTTACCGCGATTTTAGGACAGGCATAGAGCCTACGCACGAGCAGCGCGAGTTTGCATTTTGGGTAAATCACAAGCCTACCTACAAATCCGTAGCGTGGGAGGATTACAAAAATAATGGAGGTAAAAAAATGACAATATTATGGAATTAAAGAATTACATACGCCTTGAAAAACTTGACCGCATGGATAGCACAGCGGCATTACCAATATGCAGATAAAAGGCGCGGTCATACGGTTAGAGTTTAATCGAGGGCGACAAAAAATAGTGGCGTTACGCGATGATGTGGGGACGGCCTACAAGCAGGAACATTGACCAAACGCATACGCTTGAGCTTACGCGAATGGTTTTTATTGACGATACGGGACGGTTTGCGGAAAGCAAAGCGTTAGCTATGGCGCGGAAATATATCCGTAAGCATTTGCCGCATATTCGCGGTGATTGCCTATTGCAGTACGGGCGCGGGACACCGTGGAACGGTTTACGAAGCGGACGGCTGGTTTTTTAAGCTAAGTCGGAAAATATTATCGAAAATTAGCCGTAGGGTATGTTAAAATCAAACTTTTATACCCGACAAGCAGTTAAGACAAAGGCAACACCATAACGGCGCGTGATTTTCGTGAACCTAAAATATTATTACGACCGCGATTAAAGTTATCCGTCAAGGAAATAAATGTTACATAAGAATCAGCACGCCTTAGAAATTTTGCGGACTATAACAAACGAATGGTACAGACGAATGTTAAAGCCTTAACCGCGAGTATATTATCGACCCGCTTGCGTTGAATTCGGCAAACTTTCGCGCGTTTTACGGCCGGATGCTGCGAACACGGCGGCATACCTTACCAAGGAATGAACAGTCGCGCAGCGCGGACGGCGTTATACCAAGCGACAGAACGGCGGGACTTCGGAACAGCGGTTTGAAAAAAACGGAGTTTGCAATACACAACGGTAGCAAGGATAACCTTGTTTGCTTGGATTGGGGCGCGCCGGAAACCTATACGTTAGAGGACATATTCAAAGGCTTGCGTATTCGCAAATTGACTGAACGCGAATATTGGCGGCTGATGGGCTGGCGGGATTCGGATATTGACAAGGTAATTGCGGCGGGTATTGCGGCGCGGCACATGTATAGGCAGGCCGGCAAACGGGATTTGCTTGCCGGAAGCTATATTTACAAATTTATTTAAGCGGAGATTAGGAACTTATTCATACGGAGGAACTTTATACGGAGCGGCATTATCTCAAATCCGTACCCGCAGGAGCGGTTGTAAGGTTGGAATTTACTGAAAACGGCAACCGCGTGGGCGCGATGATGTGGGGACGTACAAGCAGGAAGATAGCAGCATTTTGCCCCATTTTGGACAAACAGAGCGGTTCGCTGAAAGTAAAGCGTTAGCAATGGCGCGGTTTAAAGCATTTGCCGCATATACCGGGCTTATTGCCGTTTGCAGTACCGACGCGGGACACCGTTTTACGACGGACGGCTGGTTATTTGCGCCAGCGCAATTACGGGAAGCTGGGCAAACCAACATGAGCCCGCGATTTGTCGGTCAAGCTGAAATTCGGAAGGCGCGATTTAAGTCGTTAAGAATATGAACAGATATATATAGGCGTTATATTGCCTTGATGGGACGAGGCAGTTAGGAGAGCAAGGATTTACGGCGGATTTGGTTATTACGCATCCGGCGTATCTTTTCTTTACCGATAAAAAATGCGTGGGTAAAAACCATACAGGGAATTAATGAAATTGCGGATAACAGAGCTAACGCCTGCGACTGAATACCTTTTTGAGGATTTTTCATTATGAAAGTACCGAATATTTATATTTGGTGCGGCGCACAAATCCCTTTTTAGAAACGCAATACTTGAATTTCTTTGTGGATAAGCATCCTGTTTGAAATTATTGTTTGCCGAATAAAACCAATGCAGGCTTTTTTTATTATATGCTTACCGACAAAAGATTTTAATTTTCAAAGGAGGACGGTGCAAACCTATAAGCTATGATACGGCAAAGATTTACTTTCAGCCGATAAACTAAGGATAAAAAGCCGTACGACACCCGACGATTAAGCGTTGAAATTATTCGCAATTTTATCCTTAACAGTAGTACCGAGGGCGATGTTGCCCTTGAAGTTCGTTTATGGGAGCGGCACAACGGCGGTGGCAGTTTAAGCTAAATCGAAAATTTTTAGGCTTTGAAAAAAAAACGTATTTTGAAAAAGTCAAAATAGGCTTGCATTGACGGCTTGCGGGGATAACCGTTTTATTGTGCGTAAAAAAGAAAAAAGAAAACGGAGTTATAAATGGCAAAGAAACAAAAGCATGAGGATTATGGAAAGGCTTGCAAGAAGCCTACGACCGATGGGCGCATATTTACGAGCATGGCGGTTCGGACCCATTTTATGAGGACGGCGGGCTTAAATCTTACGCGCAACCATATCTTTATTATCGCAGAATATTAGAGGAAAATCCGACGCTTGAAGGTTATCCTGAAATTTATCATAAAGAGCTACCGCCCGAAGTAGACCCAAAGTATATGGCGCGGGCAGACGAAATCCGGGCGGCGGCAAGAGCGGCTTTAGAGATATATAATGCCGACCCGAACTATCAGTATATAGTAAAGCATTATGAGGATTATACTCCAAAAACGCGGAATAAAATATCCCTTGATAATGTAATCGGCTATGCGACGGGATTGGAATTGTATATAAAAGAGGATAGACTCGTAGATATGCGGCGGCATAGGCATTACCAAGGTTATTTAGAATCGTTTGCTGATTGCGCCCGCAAAATGCAAGCAATCCCGCCCGAAGTAAATCAGCAGTCAATGTTTTCTCTGCTTAATAATAATCAGTCCGCCGAGAATGATGACGATAATGACGAGGACGACAGCGAGGAATTTGACGAGCCGGAAATGGATTATGGCGGCGAGGACGATTTTACCGAGGACGAAAACGCGGAAAACGCCGCGCCGGAAACGGAAACCGTTGTAAAAAGCAATAAGAAATTTGTGCAAGAGAACTTAATAGATACTTTTTTTCCGAGAAAATCTTATGCGGATATTCAGCGTGAGGAAAAAGAAGCGTTTGAAGCAAAGTTAGCGGGGCTTTCTTTTGATGAGAAAGTAATTGCGCGAACGCAGCCGTGGCGAATAAACCACATAGACAGCATTGTTAATGAGGACGAAAACCCGATTGATACCTATGCGGAGATAAAAGAGATAGCGGCTACGCGTAAAAATTTATTCAAAAGCGACCGCTACGAGATTTGGTGCTATGAGATTCCTGCCGATGAATGGGACGCTGAGAAAAAAGAGTATATAGAATACATCGGGCAACAGTTGGCTTTCCGTATCGACAATCAGGTTATTTCCCTCAATTTTGTTGTTAAAAATGCTACCGAGAGCGATATATCCTTTCCGGCTATGTGTATGGAGTATATGGATACGGACGGGAATCCGCTGCCGTTTACAATAAGGGACGCTTTTATAGAACAAGGTTTAGGGCTTTTGCAGCACGGCGAATATCGGCTGGGCGGTAAACTCAAAAAGGATGCACGACAAAGTTTTAGCAGCCTTAAAACTACGTTGCCGAAAATAATAGATTACTTAAAAACGCAAATATCCGGCAGCGATTTTTCCGAATACGCTGATGAAAGACATAATGAGCCGAAAATAGAAGCCACTGCGCCAGAGTCAGAAAGCGGCGGCGAGAATAACGCCTTTTATGAAGTCAGCTTTAATGACAGAGGTAATGGCAAAGGTATTCCCGTAATCAGTACGATAGCGGCTAAGCCGAAGCAAAAGAGTTGAACCGCAACAATAGCGTCCGCGCAGCGTTGAGCAATAACGGCGGCGTTACAAAAACAGAGCTGTTAAAGGTTACTAAATCCGAATGGGATAAAATCAGCAAGGATTATAAGAACATACAAAGCGTTTAAATTTTCCAAGAATGGATAGGCAGTTATTTGCCCGACAGCGTTTTTGAGCGCAGCGGCAGAAAAGGAAAGCGACATAACTAACGGTTTTGAAAAAGGTTATAATAAGAAAGGCACGGCGCGTTAATAACTGCAAGCTGTGGATATTCCGGCAAAACCGTCAAAAACATCATTTTACGACGCTATCCCCGACGAATTGAAATGCCTTAGACAATGGGCGGTTTACAAAACTTATCCCGACAAGGAAAGCGGCAAGCTGGAGAAAATAATCGTAAGCCCCTATTTTAGCAGCGATATGCAAGGGACATGGGTAGATTTTGAACAGGCAAAAGCCTACAAGGAAAGGTATTCGCATTATGAAGGCTTAGTATTCGCGTTAGCGGCGGTATCGTACCTTCATTGACATTGACCACGCGATAAAAGACGGCGAAATCGTATCGCCGGAGGCAAAGCGGTTATTGGAATTGCTATCCGACACTTACACGGAAAAATCCGTAAGCGGCACGGGCATACATATATTATTGAAAGGCAGCTTACCCGCCGACGCTTACCGCAGGAACGATAAAAACGGAATTGAAATGTACGATAATCGGCGGTTTATTTGCATTACGGGCGACACGCTGAACGGCAGCCGTGAAATCAAGGATTATTCTGATAAGATTTGTAATATCGCTTATGACTTTGCAGGACGGCGACCGCCAAGAACGGAATACTCCGCAATGCTCGCGACGCAAACCGATACGGCGTTGATTGAACAAATAAAAACAGCCGACGGCGAAGTTTCAAGCGTTATATAGAGGCGACACATCGGCATACCCTTCTCACAGCCACGCGGAATCCGCTATGGTGTTTACGCTTGCTTGGTGGACGCAAAACCCGGCGCAAATTGACAGTATAGTACGGTCGTCGGGTTTAATACGTCCGAAATGGGATGAGCGGCGCGGCAGCGGAACATACGGCAGTATGCTGATTGACGAGGCTTTGTCTACCGTGCAACCACCGCAGGAAATATATAGAAAACAGGCTTCTTTGTAAAAAATAAGCCTTATACGGCGCGTAACAGGCGGCTTGATATTTATGTCAAGCCGTTTGTTTTTGCGCCTTATAAACGAAAAAAACTAATAAAAATATGGGGCAAAAGCCCCAAAAGTATGAGGTGCGACAAAATGAATCCTTTAAGCGATAAATTCAAAAAAGAGTGGGCTTATTACATAAATCCCAAAACGGGTAAAGTCCAATATCATGAAAAATGCAACAGTTGTGTTGAGGATTGCAAGCAAAGCTATAAATCTCAAATAGTTTCTTGTCCGCATTATGAGAAAAATGAAATGTTGAGGATACGAAATGGAAATATACGGGAACTCTTATGAACCATACCCCGCGATGATGAGAGGTGAACTCTATGCGGATAAAACCATAGCAATCGAGGGCGATTTAGAAATAAACGGAAAAAAATACTATCAACGCATTTTTACAGATGGCTGTACGGAATTGGTACGGTACAACGAAAAAACAAAAATGTGGGCTATTCTATGCTTTCCGAATGAGGATAAGGCAAGCTAAACGCGAGAGTAAAATTTTTGATTAAGGGCAGTGGTTTTTTATAAACTGCTGCTCTTTTTTCAATTTGCATAGTGATAACGCTGGCATAATACAAGGTAATATGCTATAATAAATTTATTAATGTACAGCATTATCAAAAAATTATAATGAGGTGCATTATGGATTCAAAATTAAGAGTAGTCAATCTTTACAGGGCTTCAACAAAACAGCAGACCGAAAAAATTAAGAAAGATAACGGCATGACGGAATACGACGTGCCGCAACAGAGGGATATTCTAATCCCGTTCGTAGAACAAAACCCCGATTGGACGTTAATTAAAGAATTTGTAGAGGGCGGCATATCCGGTTTCAAGGTTTCGGCTGACGACCGCGACGCGCTTGTAGAAATCAAAAAAATGGCAGTCCGCAAGGAGTTTGATATTCTCGTTATTTATATGTCGGACAGGCTTGGACGTATAGCCGACGAAACGCCGCTTGTCGTTTCTTTTCTTAATAAGCACGGCATAAGGATAATATCCTATACCGAGGGCGAGATAAAATCCAACACCCACGCCGACAAGTTAATGACTTTTATCCGCTATTGGCAAGCCGAAGGTGAAAGTTTGAAAACATCGGCGCGGGTTACGGACGCGGGCGAACAGAATGTAAAACAAGGAAAATGGCGCGGGGGCTGCCCTCCTTACGGCTATCATTCAGTTTCACGCGGGACGCTCAATTATAAGGGTAAGCCCATATTCGATGTGGAAATCCACCCTGAAACTTCGGAAGTTGTAAAAACGGTTTTTCACTTGTACGGAACTGAAAATTACGGGAGTAAAGGAATCGCTAAATACCTTAACGACAAAGGTATACCCACGTCGGAAGGCGGTTTTTGGAACGGTTCACTTATACTTAAAATGCTTAAAAACAAAATGTATATGGGTATATATGAATTAGGCAGAGCTAAAAAAGGCAGAAAACTTATCGCTTCCCCCATAATGGAAAATCTCGTTATTATCTCGGAACAGGCGTTTAACGCGGTTCAAGCCATTATGAAAAAGAATACCAAGAATCCCGATAACGTCGCACAGCGGCAGACGCGCCACGGCAAACTCCTTCTTACGGGATTATTGTATTGCGGAGAGTGTGGCAGAAAGTTTACAAGCCATCAATACAAAATGCAGAAACAACGGCAGGACGGAACGCTTTGGAAATATCATAGCATTAGGTATCGTTGCGGTTCATACCATGTGCCGATGGAACGTCAGGAAACGTGCCACCAAAAGGTCTATAAGGCTGACGATATAGAAGCTACGGTAATAGATGACGCAAAGGATTTTATACTTACGCTTGACAGGGAAAAACTTATGCGTTCGCACGAGGACGAATTAAGAGAGCGGGAAACGGAAATCACGGAACGTCTTAAAAAGGCAACGCGAGAGATTGCTCAAAAGGAAAAAGAGATACAAAAATTAAAGGACGAGGTTATTAAAGTAATTTTGGGCGAGAGCCAATTTTCTCAAAGCCTATTGTCCGAAATAATACAGACGAAAGAAACCGAGCTTATTGACTTACGCAACAAGCAGGAAGCGGCACAGGCGGCAGCCGACGAATTAGCGGCTGATATAGCGGAACAGAAAGCCGTGTGCGATGAACTAAACGGTTGGTCAGAACGATTTGACAGACAAAGCGCAGCCAATAAAAAGTCAATGCTGTTAAACATACTTGACCGTGTTATTGTCAGAGGAAACAAGTTTGAATCTGTTTATAAAATAAAAATGAACTATACAGGCGGTAATTCTCCGTCCGCAGTCGAAAATCAATCAAATACAGGGCTTTTTTCTGCCCATAGTTGTGTAAAAGGGTATCAACACGCAACCTTAAACTCCCACTTTTTAACGGTTTAAAA
>JAVIWB010000322.1:0-15308 GCA_031893035.1 Dermolepida albohirtum | reverse complement strand
CATGCCACATCAAAACTGCCTAGTAAAGAAAGTCTTTATGATCTACTCTCAGATAGTCGCGTAAATGTTAAAGATTATTACAGAGCAGAAAAGGTTTGGACTTTATTTGAGTGTAAATCGTTGTGGGAAAATAGTGATATATATATATATTCAGATGTTCTACTACTTGCAGATACTTTTGAAAATTTTCGAAATATTTGCATGGACAATTATAAATTTAATCCAGCAGATTATTTTACATCATCAGGATTAAGTTAGGACGCTATGTTGCGCATGACGGGTATGAGTCAAGAATTGCTCACAAATGTAGATACGTTCAATTCTTTTAAGAAGGGTGTACGTGGAGGCTTGAGTATATGTTGTAAAAGTAAGAAAATTGCTAATAACGAATTCTTACCAGAATATGATTCTTCAGCGGCCAAGGAATATATATTATATCTTAGTGTAACGAATTTGTTTAGTTATGCCATGGCATTCAATTTACCACATGGTCAATATGAATGGTTAATAAATGAGTAGCCAATGGAAATTGATATACTTGGTTTACAAGACGGTGGAGACATTGGATATATTTTCGAAATAGATTTAGAATATCCGACACATCTTCACGACCATCATAATAAATTTCTTTTCTGCCCGGAACACGTTATTCCACCTCATCGAAAGTATGGTAAATTAAACCCAAACCCTCACAATAAATCTAATTATGTGATACATTACCTAACTTTAAAACAATGTATAAATCATGGATTGAAATTATGTGGGATCCGTCGTGGAATTCGATTTAAACAAAGTCAGTGGTTAAAGAAATACATTGATTTTAATATAATAGAACGAAACGAGTTTTCTAAACAATTTTATAAGTGAATGGTTAATAGCATATTTGGAAAGACAATGGAAAATGTAGAAAATCACGTCGATATAAAACTGGTTTCCCATTGGGAAACTATTCATAGAAGTCTTGGCACTGAGACATACAGTGCAAAGCCAAATTTTAAACCATGCAAAGCATTTTCTGAATCTCTAGCAGAGAGCGAATTGGCACAAGTACGTGTAGATTATTTGAAGCCTGTGTATGCAGGATTCGCAATTTTAGAAATAGGTAAAGAGGTAATGTATCATTACTCTTATGATTTTTTAAAACCCAAGTTCAATACAGACGTTTCGTTACTGTATACAGATACATAGTCATTAGTTATACGGGCGCAAAACTGTAATATATATATATAGTGACAATAAAAATTATTTAAATATGTTTGATACTTCTAATTTCACCGAATACCTCCAAGTCAATGCAAAGTCAATATAAGCACCAACCCTCCACCACTACCACATACCATCAGAAGTAATTCGAAGTTCATTTAATAAGATTGACGGATTGATGTATTGATGTACTGAGGATATATTTTATCAACCTCGATTTAGATCGATAATATATATCAAGAATATTTTTCTTGACAGAAACAATCAGATTAAAGTAACCTTTAATTTTTTCTATGTAATTATTCATCCATTGGAGGGATCGAACTATTTCATTAATAGAAACACAACCAGAAATGTCTGTATTAATGGCATCACTGCAGATCATATAGAAAAGAATAATCATATCATGTTCTGCGATAGCTTTCTTCGTCTGCTCATTCATCGAGTTTAATTAGTCTGCAACTTTACAATCTAGCGTTTCCTCCTGTAGGTATGATGCATAGATGTTAAGAAGTTCACTCATGTTTGCAGCAAAGTTGAAGACTAATTTGTGGACTGATGTTGTAGAGGAAATGTGCGGGTAGACTGATATCGGTGTGGATACGACCTCAAGTGGTGGAATGTGTGAAGTGCGGGGATGGACTGATAACTTATTGGTAGGTGGTGGAATGGGTGGGATATTTGGGAGATTTCCAGGTATAGAAGTAGAAGGTGGATGAAAGGAGACTTAAGGAACAGCGAACAGTGATAATTGTTGATCCCAGCAAGAGTGGATGGAGGAGACTTGGGAAGCAGAGATTATAAGAGATGGGGCGGTTGTAGGAAAATGGTGTGTCGCTGACGATGGACCAGGTTGAATAGAATCCGATATTACACTGATTGAACATATAATGGTTGAGTCACCATTACACTTAGCAGGGAATGTGGATGTGGTCGTGGAGGTTTAAAATAATCAGGTAAACGAGCAGATATGATTTCAACAGAAGTTTTCTGTAAAAGTAGTTTCCGTAGCTTATATCTTGACTGTCCGACGCTTATACTACAAATAGTTGTAGCAGTAGTCGCAGTCGCAACAGTAGTCGTAATAATAGTCGTAGTAGTAACCATTAGTGGTGCAGTAACTATTAGTGGTTATTATCTACATTGTCCACGTTGTCCACGTTTCGTGTAAGGAAGTCGTTGAGCTTTCAACTTATGTCTTTCTGGTCTATTCAATTTGTTATACACAAAGCCAAGTAAACGGCCAACAAATGGTGGATATTCAATTTTAGGTAAACTGGTAACAAATGGTGGTGGAAAAGTAACTACTTGCGAGAAAACTAATCCTGATGCAGGAGGAACAATCATGTTAGATACAGATGCAAGAGGAACAGGAATAATAACGTTTGCAGCTGTTGTAATCGTTGGGGTTACAACAGCTGGTGTTACTGTAATTATTTCATCTTCGTTTGCAACAGGTGGCACAGTAATTATTTCAATTGCATCAGCTGATGTTACTACGGCGGGTGGGACAAACTTTAGCCATTGGCATTCCTCCGAATTGTCAGTCCATTTCGAGTTGTGAATATTATTATTAGTAATATTTTTAACATTTACAGTGCGACTATTTTCAATAATACATAGGCAAAGTGAAAGTGTGCATGCAAATTTATTCAATAAAATATTAACGAAAAATTTTTTTTATAAACTGTGTATATCAACTATGTGTACATGTATATAAAAATGTTACTACTACTTCCTTAAAATTACTCCGCTAATACTTTCGTTGAACTACTTTATTAAATGGTAAATATTCATACAATTGATTATGTAATATTAAACAATAAAGAACAGTATCTTTAGGTACGTTGTAAATCCAATTCTAACTTCAACACCAGTTCTATGTATAGTATCTTCCTAATGTGCACAATCAATCCCTATTGAAGGACATAATTTAAACTAACTAAGTTTTAACAATGGTTCACTCTAATCATAACCATAATACCCTGATTGAATAGATTGAATAGTATACGTATTATATAAAATAGCTATTCGATTCTCATCAAAATCAACTCGAACATTTTCATAAGGATATCTTTTACCATTCAAATAAACTCAGTTTAATCAATCGCATCAAACCTACTCATATTTTGACCCAGTTTCCCTTTCTTTGCCGTGTGAAAACCCAAAATAATATATCTAGGTGTCTCTAGATGAGAAGCCGTCTTAATTGACCAAATATGATTTGTTGTCTCATTAATTCCAGGGTTTTCATGAATCCCCCAGCCTCTAAAAAAACATTTACGTTAATGAATTTTTCATTGTTAATTATATTAATGCTAAATCCTGACTTAAACCCACTTTAATATGTGACACTCGCCATATCACAGAATCAATTATTAATTTCATAGTTTCAGTTGCAATAGCATTAATTATTACATCATCGTCATCAGCACATCGTTTCAATATTAACTCTTGTGACACATTTAATATCACATAACGGAAATCCTCGAAAATTCCCATCAACAGCTTCATAGGAATACAAATACTCAAATTACTTCTATTATCCAATATCGGAACCTTTCCTTTTGGAAAATCCCAGCTGCGATTTTCTAATTTATTCACATAACTTCGACTACAAGAAAAATATCCCTTCATAAGTTGAAGTTATCCCAACGTTCCTTAATTCATCTACTTCAACTCCACTAATTACATATCTGATATTACTGAACATAAAAGCTTCTGTGTTATAAATTAAAAACGCTGTAGCACTTGTTTTACCGTCATCACTAGCTAAACGTAATTTTCATTTAGTTAATAATTCCGACTCTGCCGGATATGCATATCGATCTATTTCAGGTAATACAATCCTAATTTCATCATTATTCGCATATTTTGGTGAGCCAAAAGGTAGGTGATTATGAAATTCCATCTCAGTAATAGAATTATCAATATGAATCTTACTTAATAGATCTAAAATATCCATCCCTTATATTGTATATTTTTGTATATACACCCACTATTAACTTCACAGGAACAAATTTCTTACACTAAAATATGATCCTCTCTTCTTATTAAACACAAAATTAATATCAAAAACATTTCTCTTACTCTGATTATCTTATATCAGAACTTTCAAACCCAAACTCTCCAAAAATTTTCTATTTTTATAACTTAAACGATTATGTACAACCTTTCTGCCAACCACATTCAACCACTTATTTCCTGATCTTCGCACAAATTTCCACCTTTTCTTCCACAATATTACTCTTTTTCCTCATATTAATAACACGGTTTTAAACCCATATCCTTCTAATACGCAAATATAATGTAAATTCTTCACCTCTTAAATCAACTAGACGTCCTGGCTAATCGACAGCTCGAATGATATTATTAACATTAGTATTTACAGGCATATAAATGTTTTTTCCGGGACTTCTATTATTTTAAATCCTGGTAGAACATTTGGATAAAAATAATATAAGACGGGAGACAATTCTTCATTTATATAAAAACCATTATACATAATATAAATAGTACTGATTTTATTTATATCAACAATTTCATCACTATCAACCGGAGTATTTCTATCAACTACTCTGGGATGAAAACCAAGCAACGAACCTATTGAATTTTCAAATGAGTAATCAACTGCCACCGTAGATCTCGTATAAAGTTTCATAGTATTACTGTTACCATTTAATATGAAATCATTTCGATCACCTTCGTTAATTCGCAATTATTGCCCAATATATTTTTCTAAATTATCGGGAACTATTACGTCCACCCATTTTTAAGGATCACTCACCATAGATTTGTAACTAAATATATTATTATGTGATCCTACATATGGAATTGAATTATAGGTCTGCAAACTTAATATACGCACTTCATATTCCCCACTTAAATATATAGGCGGACTCAATGCACGTGCTACCTGTGATCTCCTTCCAGACAACATAAAATTAAAAATCAAAATTAAATCATTCGTACTTCCATTTTCATTATCAATCTTTATATATTTATATCTTTCCTATATAAAAAATATTATATCTAACGCATTTACACTTTCGCTTAATTAACCTTTTCAAAAGAATAAACACAAATGACCGCAGTTTGCAGTATTAATATTTTGATATCTTCAACTTCAATCGGAGGTTTTAAATATTCATAACTAAAAAAATCTTTTACTACATCATTACTTTTCTTATATGCTACCCAACGAATTCCTTTTTCAATATTATCGTTCAAATTTATTATTCCTTTCTCCTTTTTATGTATAAATCTTGGTAAAGCATCCCTACTAAATATACCTCGAAATTTTCCTATTTTCCACCTCCTAACACATTTTCACAAATCACTTTCAGATAAATGTCTTCCAGGTAATTCATTTGACCGTTTTTAAATCTAATTCCGTTTGGTAAATACACACCACAACCCGCTTTATAAGGTTTTATATATAATCCATTTTCAATAGACATGCCACAACCTGCTTTATAAGGTTTCAGATATAATCCACTACCTACAGTTTCAGACTCCATAGTAAGATTATAACGTTTAGTTTCATTTAAATGATCTCTTTCTGCTTTAGCAGTATTAACTGCCTTCGCCATGCCTGCAGCACCTCAACCTAATGAACCTAATGCACCCAAAGCAGCAAATAATGGAATTAAAGGTAAAAATCTACCCTTCTTAGGAACTGCGATTACTCTAGCACGAGAAGTTAATACTCTCCTTCCAGACTTCAGTAAAATATGATACGCAACTTTCACATTAGCCAAAACACATTTCCTCTTCCCAATATGTCTTATTGCATTATGTGTTTGCTTCATTGCTCGCATAAACAACATAACACCAACAAATTGGTTACCTCTTCTGCTTCTTCTCTTACTTTTAATTCTACTTCTTCTAACACCATCATCTCTTAGGCTTTTCCTATACTTGCTCCTCATACCCATACCCATTTTGGTTTTTCCATTCAAAGCAACAGCAACTAATGAAGCAACTAATATTTCTCCTAAATCTGCGTCTTTGCTCTTAATTCGTCCTTAATCTTTTGATATAATTTCTCGTCTGCAAGGTGACGCTCCAATAAATCGTTTGAATAAGAATAAGATATATCGTGTTCTCTACGAGTCTCATCCAAAAAATTCACACCCTTATCACCTCTTTCAAAACTTTCTCTTAAGTTCGTTCCAGGACCACAAAATCTATATCCTGGTATATATAATTCTACTGGAACTCTATTTATTACAGTATTCAGAAATCCACTGCCTCTCTTTCTGCCTTTCCGAATTAAACTAGTACGTTTCCCCCTCGCACGTAATTATTTTTTGAACTTCATCGAGCTCAGCCGATGTAAAACCTCATTGAACTTGAAATGACTCTGCAATGGCCCGAAAGCTACTAAACCCTCTCGAGGTTAGCCGATTATGAAATCTCCTTATTAACATTGACATTGAAATGACCTTAACTTAAAATGATCTTAACACTGAAACTTCTTCGGTCTCAGTCAATTCTAAAACCTCCTCATTGACCTTGACCGTTGCAATATGCATTGTGACCAATGTGTATATAATGTTTTTAGACATTATCATGTAGAATATATTTGTGTTAATTTGTATTTTTTTCATGATTTTACTTTTTGGCTTCATTGACGAATCTACAGGAAAAAATTCTAAATTTCCGTACTCACATCCCACACTATCTTCAATATGAACTTTGCATTAGATTTTAAATTATTCGTATTTTAGTCGATTATATTTTATTATTTGTTGCAGTGCTGATTACAGAACATGTAATTGATATAGAACAGGCTTCTACAACTCCAACAAACTGTAGAGGTATCTAATCGTAAATCGAGACCTGCTGGAAAATATTTTTCGCAGTATAACAGTGCTGGTCATCAGAGCGTAAATCAAGAAGTAATATGTTTGAAGCAAATCTTACAAAACTTACTTAATAATTTTATGATTCCTCATTCTCATTCAACGAATTGCGAAGATGGCCGGGAAGAACCCTTAACAACATTGAATCACTTACTGGCAAAGAATTATCTTCTGCTCCTCAAAAAAGTGCGTTTCTTTTGCCAATAATAGATAATAAAGGGAGTGCTTAAACATATGCAAAGACATAAATTGCTGGATTTGTTGCAAAAAAATATTTGAAATTATTAAAGGTGTCCAACATGTAAAATTGAGTTATTAACATACATTGATAATCCAAATAGGTTTTATAATAACTTTAAAATCTAACACCTCTGAAAAATCTATTACATTCAAATAGTAAATTCATTAAAATATTTTGCAAATTGTGGACTTGTTTTCTTAAAATTATAGATGATGTTTGTTATACATCAAATATGAAAAGGATCATGTTTAATATTTTGCTAAAGATATCCAATTTCCTACTTTTAATAGCAAATTTTATAACTTGAAACTACTTACGGTAAATTTAGTTATAGATTTTCTTTGTCATTATATATAATAATATTATAACATTAAAATGTTTACCATATATAGTAGCAATCCTGAACTGTTTCAGGTTGTAACACAAACTTCATACAAAAGATATTTAAAACATAAGAAGAAGCACCAAAAGCTTGTCTATATCAAGCAATTACATGGTTACATAGTTAATAGCTTACAAGAAATTTTTTAAAAAATGTTTCTTTAGTGCAGATTTTCTAATTGCATTTTATTTTATTTAGTAGTGCATGTCTTTTCAATAATATGTTTTGTGCCGCGTTTCATTAAAGTATTTGTATATTTATTATAAATATAGTCAATTTTTTTTCGTTTTATTTTCTGTGATGTACATTAATTGGGGCTGGAACTATTATTTACATATATTTATATAGTCGGTATATCATCAAATATTATCACAGAATAATCAGAAACTTGATCAGGAGTTAGCATATCATTTGCATCTATATATTCATAGTAATCTATTTCAGGAACAGTTTGTAATAATCGCCGAAGGTATTCATATTTTTGCTGCAACATATTTAAATATGTGAAAGGGTGCGTTCACAAATTGAATTAAAAGTTGTCAAGTCCTTATTGGAAAACCCTTTATAATAATCTAAGACCAATCAATAAATGAAACGATAGTATAAATACAACATAACAATAGTTAAAAATAATATATTTTGCCTTAATTTCCAGAATCAAGGAAAAGCTTAGGAAATATAGAAAAAGCTTTGCACGTTTTTTAAATGTCTATGAACTATTCTTATCGACAGTAATCTAACAGTTTAAGAAAGCTCAATTGAAGTTAAGTATAGCTTAATATAATGCAAGGGAATATATCCTTAATTCTATTAGAATATTAATCATTGTGGACATTAAATACAAATTTGTAATTTATTATCAAGTTCGCAAATATAAAATATCAATTTTATGTCGTTATAATTTTCACAACAGATAGATGGACATATTCTTCTAGTTTTTAATGTAAATGTAGAACACTATGTTGTACACTTTGTATTATTATATAAACTTTCTTTGCATTATACTTCTTAATAATATTACACATTTATCCATAGTATTCCATTTATTTATATATGTATACTGTAAACAAATATTTTTTATAATGAAATTTAAAATGAATTATTTTGTATTATACACATACGAAAACATGTTAATTATGTTATTTATTGTGAACAATTTTTATTGGAAGAACAACATTTAATTTTCAGTCACTTGCAATTAACATTTTGTTTAATAAAATATACACTACATAAATCCATCCCATCTACCACATCCATCTCATCCATCCCGTTCACCTCGCACATCCATCCATCCATCCCATCCGACCTATCGATTTCATCCGTCCCATCCATTCCATTCATCCAATCCGTCCTGTCCGTCCCATCCGTCTCATCCATCCCATTCGTCCAATCGATCACATACGTCCCATCTATCACGTATGTCCCATCTGTCACATCCGTTCAGGCCCTCCCGTCATGTTCGTCCGGTCCATTCCGTCCGTCCTATATTGATCAAAGCAAGAAATTCGTTTCAACGTTATAAAGGAGATAAAATAAAAGTCGCTGAGAATCTCTCACTGAGAGTCGGCAAAATTGCAATTAAGAAAGCTGACTGGTGTAAGTGGTTGAAAATACCTCAGACAATTCCACTACTGACAGCATACAGATTTTTACCACTTTTACCTATATTCGCAGATTTGACTACAGTTGGTGGCCTCGCTCTCGTAAGTAGAACAAAGGAAGCGCAGCAACAGATAGAAGAAGCAAAAACACATTACATAGCTATGAAAGCTATTTAGGAAACGAGAAAGGTTCAGGTCTGTATTTAAAACAATATCAAAAAGAGTTTGGTTTGTATCTCACACTGTATTTAAAAAACTAATAGGAAGACTGCCTGATAGGGCCCTTGCAAGAAATATACTACATTTTGGTGGAGTCTTTATGCGACATCACTTATCATGAGTATCTTGTCGTGTCGAGTGTACAGTCGTTAATAGATAGGGAAGTTAGTAGATATGGAAAAAGATTCCGGCACAAATTGGGTAACATATTTTTTAAAAAGGAATGTTTAATAAAACACTTTGACTCCTTTAGAAATTTAAAAACACCCGTTGAATTAATAAAATATTTTAAATATATGTAGTGATAAAACGTGAAATCGTGGACCTCTGTGTTTAGAATTCTTAATGGAGAACGTTATGTAGAAAATAGTAGTATGCGAGTGAACGTAAATAATCTCATATACATTTACATTAAAGGGAGCGGGTCCAATGCTCTCGGCCAATTATTACCCACCAATTAATTTAAACCCAAATTATCAGTATACCCTCGGCTTAATTGAACTGTACACGGGCTATTCCAAATATCATGGCGGGAAGTAACAAATTTTATTATGATAGGAACAATAAAATAATCACAATTCCAGATAGGTCTTACGAAATAAGTGACAATGAACAGTATCTGAACGACTCTTTGAAAAATGCTAACGATGATGACAGTCTTTTCACTTAAACCCAACAACACTTTGAAATGCCAGAAAAAGAGTAAATTTCACATAAATTTTGAAGCGAAGAATTCGATAGATCGCATGCTAGGTTTCAGTTCCAAAATACTATTACCTTTTAAGAAATATATTTTAGATTTACTCGTACTGATTATAAAAGTCGTGACAATACGAATTTAGTGTAATATCACTATGTCAGCGTAGTATAACATACGTTCATCGCACACTTTATATCAATTCACTCCTCAAGTCAAACCCGGATTCAGTATAAACATTTAACCTCAGCACGTCATTCACTTACCTGTTAATAAACGAAGCAGCATAGACGAAATCACGTTAACTCTGTTGGATCAAGATGGCCTTCCCGTAAATTTTCGAGGAGAACAAATTATAATTAGATTAGAATGTAAGATATTATCTTAATAAATGGGTTTATCGTTTAATAATTAAAGCTATAAAACATATAGGTTTAAGGAATGTACATTCATTCTGTTAAACGGTAACCACTAAAATTCGATGTGGTCATCGTAAAGGAACAAACCACGTTTATTATCTTAGAACAAGTAATTTTAATTTAAATGATAAACTTCACATATCTATTCAACATCAGGATATATGCACTCTGCCAAGTGAAAGTTTCATTTATTCAAAGGGTAATTTTATCTAGCACAGCAGAGAAACCTGTAACTGTAAACTAACAAATAACGCACACACGTTTTTGTTTAATCGGGTTTACTATGAAATTAACGGTGTTGAGATTAATCGCTGTACGAAGCCAGGTATTAATACAACAATGAAAACATACTCTTCCTACAACGACAATGAATCTAGGGTATTAGAGATAACTAGTAGGCTCCATTCGAGAATAGTCAACTCTCAATAAATAAAACTAACATTTGTATCCCATTGAGATACATGTTGGGTTTTGCGAAAGTCTATAAACGCTTCATAATGAACATTAGCCAAGAATTAATATTGATAGAGAGTAAAACATGACAATTATTATCAGAACACTACGAAAGATGGGACAAAGAAAGCAAGCAATGAGATTGAAAAGATTGAATGGTATGTAGCCCGTATTACTGTGAATGATAAGACTCGTTTGAAACTATTGCAAGCACTTCGAGAAAATAAATCTGTTTACATACCTTTCCGAAAATGGGAATTATATGAGCTTCCTCAGTTACGTACCACAATAAACGACATATGGGGTTATATATATTATAGGGTTATCCTTACATCACCATGGATCTAAACATGAATCGAAAACGTTAGGTATTATCGCATCACGTGTATTCAAGCTTCCAGTCTAGAGTTATTACGGACATCAAAGTCAACCTCTTTTAGATTACAATAAATTTCATGGCTGTCCAGTCTATGTTATCCAATTTCATTAAATTTATCCATTTTTTTTACAAAACCATGACAACTTTTTGAAATTAACACTTAAATTCAAATAGCACCGACTATTTATAACACTAGCGGAAGTGGTTTAGATAAGAACTAATTGCGATGCAGAATTCTTCAAATTAACACTAATTTAAAACTACTAACGCAACCTGTCATATGGCACTGTGGGTGGGGGCGGCAGGCATGTCCGGCCATGCAGGATGTGGGCGGAAACGGATGGAGATATGGCCTAATTGAGACCAGATGCTGATTAAATAACGAGAACATACAATGAGAGGACAAATACGGATATATGAGTTTTAACAACCGGGTGTGATCAACCGCATACGTGATTTTGCATGGATTAGAGAAAAAGGGAAGTAGGGGAAAAGAGCGTGCTATAACATAGTCATGCAAAGGAGGTAATGGACGGGATAAAATCTCACAGCGGATCCATATGTTATTTCTCATTGGTTTTTGGTTCCGTACTCTCTTAGCTACACTACTTAAATAATAAAGCCATTAGTTACATTCAAACGGTTGGCATCATAAATAGATTCTGTAATTACATGTAAGCAAATTACATTTTATCTTTTCAATAATACTGATACATTGTCCTAGAATATTTTAGTTTAACAAAATGAGTTGTGAAAAATGTGGAAAGTTTTCAGGACTTCACTCGTTTGGACAGTCTTAGCAGACATCCATGTTTGAGCGTTAGAGTTTACGTGTGTGTTTAACAGTCGTAATCAGCAAATTGTTTTATCACATGATATAACATCTATAACTTTACGGAACTAATAAATCAAAAATTATCTGTTCTAAAGATTATAGATTTTGTTAAATTTGATAAATCAACAATGCGCGCTTGTATTCTCATGTCTGGGGATATACACTATAATATAAAGACAGTATTATTGTATCATATTTATCCATTAAATGCTATATAACTATATGTGTCAAGTTTTTTACCTGCGTTACAATACTTTACATTTTGACGTAGAAGTAATGAGATTAAGTTATTGATTATACATCTATTTTATTTGTATAAATTATATATACATATATATATATATATATATATATCGAGTGTCGTTCGATCAGTGAAACGGTACGGTTGTGCGACGTTCTAGAGCCGGCAACAGCGAAATTCGGGTACGAATCCTGTTCCGGAATTCGGGCGTTTTATTTAAACGAGTTGCTAAAGTATTGACATGATAGAAAGGAAAAGTAAATTGGTGTTTAGCTAACAATATATTAGTAAAGAAAGTCAATACATAGGCTTAATAAACTAATAGTGCAAAAACGAGAGTGAATCAAGTGTGGGTCTTATGTGAGTTTTTGTGCTTCGACGATAAAAACAGAGAATAAGAAAACAAGTGGAGACAAGGCCCGGTCACCGAACTTTGTTAACAACAGATGTTGAGGGACACGACGAGAGTGAAATAGTGTATCAAGAAATATATACAGGATGGATAGTGACGGAAATACTTCAGAGGATAATAAAAGGAAGAGGACAGGCGAGGGTGAGGAAGATGGATTCAAGAGAAGTAAAAAACTAACGAGAACTCCGCAAAAAGGAAAAGTGGATATGGGGGATGATCTAGTGGGATTGTTACGTGAAATGATGAATGATATAAAGGATATGAAAAGGGAACAGAGTGAATATCATCAAGAATTGAAAGATTTAAGAAGGGAGAATGAAATATTAAAAAGAGAGAACAAGGAGTGTCGGGAAGAGATGAAGGACGTGAAGGAAAGATTAAGAAGATTAGAGAAAGAACGTACAAGGAACAACGTAGTAATAACGGGTTTAGAAATAATCGCAGGAAATAAAAAGGACTCGAAAGGTGGAATAGAAAATTTCTTAGAAAGAAATATGGGCACAAAGGTAGAAATCAGGAAAGCAACGAAATTAGGGGAAAAGGTAAGGAAAATTGAATTTGAGAACCAAATAGAGAAAGAATTAGTCATGACTAATAAGTGGAAGTTAAAAAACCTGAGGGAGAGAATTTACATAAATAATGAGTTAACAAGGGAAGAACGGGTAATACAGAATAAAATCAGACAGATAGCTAAAGAGGAAAAAGAGAAAGGAAAATCAATAAAGATTGGATATCAAAAATTCACGATTCAAGGAAAAGTATGGAAGTGGGATAACGAGACCCAAAAACTGAGGAACAGACAGGAAAGGGAGAAGAAGAAAAATCAAAAAACCAATAGAAATAAAAAATAGGGGGATGGGAGTGGGGGAAGACGCAGGCAAAGGAAAAGGTGATGAATATAAACGAAAGGGAAACAAGGGGTATGAATAGAGAGGTAGAATCAAACGATAAGATAACTATAAGAAATAGTAAGGAAGAGAAGGAGGGGAAAGCAAAAATAAAACTAAACAGAATTATAATAAAAATGGATGCGATAATAAATGAGAGTAATGAGACAAATTAGTAAGGTGGGACCTGGAACATCAGGAGTATACATAGTATTACCTCCTCCTTTTAAAATAAAACAAAATGGGTGAATGATGTGTGGTTGTTTATGTGAATGTGGGTGAATGTAGACAATTTATTACCTCCCTTGTTTGAATAAATAATAATAGGGATATTACTTAATAGAGAATATTTATTTGCACGTGATAGTTAGTCAATTTATTACGAGCGCGTGTCCGGCTAACTGAAACGCTATAATAAATGCAAACAAAAAAAGAAAAGAAAGTAATGTAATTGAATGTAATGTGAGGAGTTAATAATTAGTAGTTGTGTACAATGAACATCAAAAGTCCAGGACGTGTGCTAAGCTGAAAGAAAGATTATTGGTGGAAATAAAACGACAGGGTTGCCTTTAAAATTTTATTCGCAAATTAAATTAATTCTTAAAGCTTGAATGTGTTAAATAGAGATAGTTAACAACGAGAGCAACAACTAAAATATGATAAACGTAATAGCAAAGCTGTAATAAAAGGTAAGTCTGGATGTACGAAGGCTTCTAATAAAGTATTTAAAAAAAGGGTTAGATTAAAAGGTACATCGGTCGATGCGTAGAAATACTTGCGATTTGTTTGTGAATGCGTATATCCTGGGTCAGGATGCTGTGTATATTCCGCGGACCCGAAATTAAACACGAGGGCACAAAAAAAACGCGAATAACGGTTCGCGGCACAAACACGTGAAGGACGTGTGTAGTCTGGATGACGACGGAAAGCGAAGAGAGTTGTTCTCTTACGGCTATGGCTTTATAAGGAACCAACCCCATAACTGAGGGGGTATTGGTCATGTTTGAATTAACCAATAGCAAACAAGGACAGGCACGCTACCACTTGGCGGGAAACAAATTAGCATACATTAAAATTGTGATTTTAATTTCAATATAAGCTTTAAGCAAATTATCTACACAGAATAGTAGACATGTATTCTGTGTAAAAGAAAGAAAATCGGAATTGGTATTTAAATCGCCAATTGCATTTAGAAATCAATATAACTGAATTGATATTGAATATGAGTCAGTGAAAAGTTGGTAACTTCAAGTACAGTCTTTGGTACCTGATTTCAGTGTTTATTGCAGCCTTGACCATTTGTACGTGACTAGCACAAAAGGACTCTGCATCTGACTATATATACGAGGACCGGACAAATAATGACACTATAATAATTTAGGAATTCAAGATCGAATTGTATTTTTAATTAAATAAATTAATTTAAAAACAATATCAGAAATTATTATATATAGAGAGTGTAACAATTGTAA